>JAHWFP010182691.1:679-37028 GCA_023313725.1 Lithobius niger
CCCACTAGGCCCAAACGTAACTGACCCCACGTCTCGAGCAAAAATCAACTCAATAGCTGCTATCCACTACTGCTCGTTTCACTCGTGGCTATAACCCACATTTGACTGAAGATCCAAGTCGGAAGACGTTTGCAAGAACCAAGACAGGAGCCATTTGCACCTCTTGCTACTTGCCTCGACCATGGCTGAACCCACGTCTCAAACGAAAATCAAGCCAACAGTTGCTTTCCACGGCTGCTCGTCTCATTCGTGGCTAGAACACACATTTTGAGTGGACCAAGACGGAAGTCGTTTGCACCTCTTGCTGCTTGTCTCAACCATGACCGACCCCCACATCTCAAGCGAAAATCAAGACAACATTTGCCGTCTACTACCACTCGTCTCAGTCATGGCTAAAACCCTCGTCGTGAGTAAAGTTCAAAGTTCCAAGATGGAAGCCGTTTGCACCTCTTCGTGCCTGTCTCGACTATTGCTGCCCCCATGTCTCGAGTAAAAACAAGACATCAGCTGTTGTCAACACTCAAACCCGCCTCATTCGTGTTTAGAACCCACTTTATGAGTGAATAATCAAGTCAGGACCGCCTCCATCTTTAGCTACTAATCTCGACCATGGCTGTTCTCACGTCTCGAGAAAAAACAAGACAACAGTTGCCGCCCACTCTTGTCTCTCGGCTCACCCGTAGCAAAAACCACACTTTTAAATGAAGAATCAAGTCAATGACATCTTCACCTCTAACACCTTGTCTCGTCCATGACTCACCCCACGTCCCGTGCTGAAATCATCACATTTGTAGCATCCCACACTGGTACTTGTCTCCAACCTGGCTAACCCCATGTTCTGAGCAAACAGTCACAATGGATGACGCTCTCTCCTCTTCCAGAATATCGACCATGACTGACCCTACTTCTCGGGTGAAGATTAAGTCGACCACGGCTGTCTACACCAACGGTCGTCTCATTCGTGACTATAACCCAAGAAATGAGTGAAGTTCTCAAGTCAGAAAACGCCTTCATCTTAGGCCGCTCGTCTCGACCGTGACCATCCCCACACCACGAATGAAGACCCAAACAACTGTGGCAGTCCACCCTAATTCTCGCCTGGATCGTGGCTAACCCCACGTCTCAAATATATATCAACAACCGTCACTCTTAACATCAAGACTTCTCTCACTCGTGGCTAAAAACCCACATTTACATAAAAGCCTCAAGACGAACGAAGTCTTCTCCTCTGTCAACTCATCACAGCCGTGCCCAACCCGAATCCACAATCACTTCAAAAGCCACCAGAGATCCAACAAACTGAATGTATGACAGCCACTGGTCCATTTGGTTTCGTTGGGGTTTTCACAAGGAAAATCGATCCAATTAATCCCTCTCCACTCAGTCCTTTAAGATTCTTCACTGACCTTTTCGACACCGACAAACTCAAAGGCCCAACAATCATTGCCTACCGCTCAGCTCTAAAACCAGGGATTCAGGGCAACAGACAAAACCAACGTTCTCGATGATTACCATCGCCATTCCAACAGAAGAAATGCTACAAGCCGCATCCTAGCGTCACTCAACGACATTCAGCTCCCACTACCTGAGAAACATGTCAAGAGAAGGTAAAGGACTACCCCGGCTGGGACCAAACGGCACAGCCAGAACTGTGGTCAAGCCCCCCCCCCCCTTAAGCACAATCAGAACGAAGCTGAAGCAAGCCATCCCAGATGGAAAAAAGCCAACCATAGAAGGAAGCAAGATCCCTCATTTAACAACAATCCAAATCCCACGAAAGAGGTCCAAGTTCCTGTTTCATCATCCGGTTCTGAACAAAGTGCAAATTTTTACTACAATAAAAATTTTTGGGGGAAGCCTGCTTACAACCCGGGGCGCCCCGTCAGATCGGTGCCCGCCACCACGTTTGATGAGGTCTACTGATAATGCTAAATTATCAGGTTAGTATGTTTGGCAAACAGAAAAAAAACATTTTGCCGGCCCCCAGCCAGGCCGGCTAAAAATGGTTTCTTTTTTTGCCTAAAACATACTTAACCTAAGCTCACCCTACCTCCCCTCTCGAGTCACCGCCTGACAGATTGAGAGGAAAATGTATGCTGAGTCCAGCCACGTTCTCGCTTATATAGAGAGGGCTGCGTCATGTAAGCAGGGGACTACAAGCAACTTAAAAGCCTCCAGGGAGACATTAATTGGGGACAATGTAATGCTAAATTATCAGGTTAAGTATATTTTAGGCAAAAAAGAAACCATTTTTAGCCGGCCTGGCTGGGGGCCGGCAAAATGATCTTTTTATACTTTTTTATGCCCAGCCCCATCCCTTTTTTTTATTGAATTATTTAAGAAGCTATTTACGGAAGTTGGTTAAAAACTGTATCTACACGCAAGAAAGGGTATCATAAAATACTGTACACAATAGTTTTTAATGCTTATTGTAACCAGGAGGATTTAAAAAGTCTTTTTTACTGTAATAAGTACTCTAACCTCAGACGCACTCATGTTCTAGTCAGTTACCCGCATTCTTACTGGTGCACTTTACATTCGAGGACATCATTATTTTATTATAACTTTGCCAAAAAGTGACAGATTTTGGTGTTCAAATACACCATTTTAGCAGTCTTTTTCGAGAGATTTTATATGGTGCTAATGTTAGCCGTACCTTAAATCGTTTTTTTTTTTGTATGAACTAGAAACCAAAAATATGTCCCAAAAAGACACATTAGATTAACAAATTTGTTCACAAAGTTAAACAAGCTTGTTGACGTTCCATCTCGAACTTAATAATTTAGTTAGATTTTTTTAGATTTTTTTTGTAAGATTCTGCTCCGTAAAACGAGGTGAGCCTTACATATGATAATGCATTAGCTTCTCTTAAATACGTTATACAAGTGTCAATCACCTTGTTTGCTCTTTATCCAGTACCATTTATCATCATCTGATTCTACTGGGCATACTCTTTGTTAATGTTAATAATATTGCAGGCTTCCGTTTATTCTTTAAAATTGGCTTTATTTAATGCTTTATGCAACCTTCAACTTTTGTTCATTGTACAGTGCTTGTTTTTTTTCTGTTTTCTCGCAGGAATGTGATCCCTCAGTGCTTTCACTGGACAGAAGCCAACATTTTGCCGAGTCAGTGTGGATCACCAATTCTTGGCTCAGATCCAAGGGGGCCGCATTGCTTTGTGCTGTTCCAACCAAGATTCACTTCAGCTGTTGCATTATCATCGTGGCTGAGCTGCGTCCGTTTCATCGCTGACTGCTATGCCTTTTTGCAACATGGCGGACTGGGCTACAAAATTATCTATTATAAGTGACATCTTTCGTTGTTACTAAAGGGGTGAATGTAACTATGTAAATGAATTGCATGTATAAGAGAGAAAGGTGTGAAGACATACTTGTATAAAAAGGGTTAGTTTTATTAGATACTTGATGGTTTTATTATTTTTAGCTGCACACGGTAAAGGCTGAAACTGTTGCAATCGACTCTGGCTGTTAATTAGTTGTGTACACATCATCGAACAATGTTTTAGCGGTGTCTTCATAGTTGTGACACTGCTTCAACATTGTTACAGTGGGCTCTCTTTGTAACGAACAAGCTAGTGTGCCAAGAATGGTTCGGAGAATATGGAGAATTCTTAATACGAAAGGTAAGCAAATTGCAAGTGAAGGGATTTCAAAATTCCTTATTCCGAGCAGGGGCGTCATGGTAGGTTAAAAGTCGGAGGGGTGTCAACTAGATATGCCGACTATTAAATAGGCCGATTTATTGAATTAACTGACGTTGGAGTAGGTCGATTTGATGAATTTGCCGATTTTTTGAACTTGTAAATGCTTCAAATACCGATGGTACGGTTAATTTACTTTGGTTTTCATTCATTCTCACTTCAGTTTTGTTACGCTGCACAAAAATATTCCAGTTTCTTCAAACTAGCTAATTTTCGAATGCCTATACTGCCACTCTTTCTCAGGCTTGGTTCTCAGGCTTGGGCCCAAGCTTGAGGAAGTGCCAGTATAAGCATTCGAAAATTAGCTAGTTTGAAGAAACTGGAACACTTTTGGAGCAGCGTAGCATAACACAAGTGAGAATTTGCAAATGCCTGATACCTTTGTGTTTTTACACAGCAGCGATGTAGATGCTCGCTCCTTCAACGTACCTTGAAAGAGTTATCGAGAAAGAAACATACCTTGTTGTTGGACGTATGTGCTGCGGCGATCAGGTGGGATTTGGTTATGATTATTGGCACACGTAATTTTTTAACCGTAATGTTTGGAAAATGTCGTGATCATAGTTTCCATTGCTGACGAAAATCTACAATACCTGTAAATTTTGGCATTCTCTTTCTGAATGCGTGTTTCCCTAGAGATTTAATTGTGTAATTGCAGCCTGCTCACTAACCCCAATACGCTTGCGCGTACCCCTCCTATAAAAAGGCCGTAAGCCGAGACCGGCCCATCTTTCTTTCTCTAGCTGTCACACTGTGAACACGCTTGTTGTTTCCCACAAAACGAAACTAAAACCTCTTCAGCAATGATTAAAGTCACGCAATCCCCGAAAAGACCTCCTTCGGCTGACTCATCTACTGCTGACCCTGTTTTGTTGTCGATGCGCATGGTGCGCACAACGAAGAATCTATTATGGACTTGCCTCCGGCACCCGATTGACCTTCCTGTCGTGGCCGTCAAATTTTGCGTTTTCGCCCTGCAAGCTCTGGATTGCCGTCTGTCTACCCTCGATGCCGTTTACCTCCCTTTTCTCCAGCCGGACATGACTCAACTGCCGTCCGTATCGGAGACAACAAAGTCAACAACCAATCGTGACTTTCCATTCTCACAACCTACATTTCACCTAAGCTGAAATTGCTGTCCCGTTTTTCGGTTGCGACGCTCATCAATTCGAAATCCCCTTTCAGTCCAACATGAAAGCCGTCACTCTCACCATGAAATCAACCCAACGAAAGAGACCCCAACAACAAAGTTGTTTCAGCATCCTCTCCAACGAAATGTGCCGCTCCCATCCGAAGGACTTTTGCAGAAAACGCAGTCCGCGCCTTTATGGCAGCTGCCAACACTCTCGGAGTGAAGCTCTCAACCGGAATGAACCAACTCAACACCTGACGTTTAGCGGTTCTCATTAAGATCGTCAAGCTGACCCTGCTTCATCACTTTTCAATCCCCTATGCCAAAACCTCTTCCAGAGATCTTTCTCATCTAAAGATCACCAGGAAACCAAGTGATGAGGAGCCAAAACAACAACCAGCAATCCCTTTATGGGACATAGTCATTTCAGGATACATGCAACAAAAACTGGAGCTTCACACTTGAACTCCCGCCCACAACGGGAAAAGAAGCGAAAGAAGCCGGAAGACCCGCACCACCGTCATCATTGCGTCATCACCTGCCAAGAAAAATCACCAGCTTTGGCTTTAACGCTTTACTTTGTTACAAAGCATGTCTTTTGGAAAAGTTGTGGGACGAGATTAGAGAGTTTATTAATTTCGGATGCAGAAGGGTCTGAGGAGTTTCTCTCAGATTCATTTTGTCGAAGAAACTGCCAGTCAGCCGTCTTGCTTACCTAAAAGTAATCTCCAATTTTATTCCTTAGCCTAAATTAGACGTGGACAGGAATGGTTCACCGACAATGCCAGAACAGGTTAACCTGCTTCCAAACTAGGCATAACTAATAGCAACCACGTTTACATCTGTAAATAATTTGTATTATTTTTATTTTAACTTTTAATTAATGTAATTTAAATACATTGGGAGGGAATGATTAATTTCGTTGATTTTTTTTCCTACTTTTTGCGGTCAGCATGAAAAACAAATTCTGTTGCTTCTCGGGCATTTCTTAAATTTACATTGTGACCCAATAATCAGGCTTTTTATTTTTATTGTAGAATTCAAAAGTCGTCCTTACGGAATTTTTAAATACCGTTTTTGCTATTTTTAAAAGCAGAAAAATCGGCAATAAAAATAAAGTACTATGCCAAGGTGTAGTGGGTTAAGATCCAGGATTTGGATACTCAACTTAATTTGTCTTGCAATTTGCTCTGAAATGCTAGAGACGCAAAACAGTAACACATTCATCTGAAAGTCACAATAAAAATGTTTGACCAGGAACGTTTTGGAAAGCAAGTGGCCTCATAAGCAACAATTATATTTTTGTCAAAAACGTTCAGTCTCCCCATCGTTAAACGTTTATATGACACAACCCTATTAATGTTATTTATTTTCTATTTTTTTATTACCAGGATGCCACACATTTCCAATTTTTTGTTTTAATCCTATTACTTCTCATTCGTAGCATCCTTCCTCAACTGTGTTACTATTTGGGGTCCTTCCCTACCCTGCGGCGCTTTGTAACCTGTTGTTTTGTGTCATTTCCGTTTGGAAATGCATGCAAATTTGCATCACTTCCGCCCCTACTTCCCCTCCATTCTGCCCTGTCTACTAACCTCCACTTTTTTCTTGCCGCTGGCGTGAACGGTTGTGTGATCGGTGACGTCGTTGTTATTTAGAAGTGATGGCGAACAACAACAACAACTTCAGGTGGAACGACATAATGGATGATACAAGCAAGGATGGATGCTGCTTTTCGTGGACAGTTTCGTAAAAAGGCGGGTAAGCGACTCCCGTTAGGAAGCGAATGGCCGCCGACAATGTTGAAGACGAGCGAGACAAAATGGCGGCTCGGCCGATGTGGTGAGTATGATGTAGTTGATTAAAACGTTGGCTGTGTGCGATTATTGTGGCATAGTGGAAAAATAACGTGGGAATCCGTTATTTAGCGTGTGGCCAGGGAGCGTACGAATGGTGATAAGCCTACAAGTGCCAACATGTTGGTAGAGTGAGCGAAAATTCCACGAACTCGGTCGTGAGGCGAAACCACGTGTAGAATTATTATCATAAAAATAATGAATACCACTTGGTGAAAAAGTGAGGCGGGCACTAGAAGCCAGCTGAGGGCTGTGCAGGGAAATAGGCTTAAGGTTGTGCTAGGCTCGTTGGGAAGTTGGCCATGAGCGATGTCGGAGGTTCGACTGGCGAGTGGAAACGTGTTAGGCGGTCGGGCCGCGGAATGGTCGGCTGTTAAGCGCATCGGAGTGGGCCTTGAACGTGAGTTTTTGTGGTGCTGACTTGGGCGTTGGCGACGGTGAAATGCGTTGCACGAGAGTTTGTGCAAGTATTATGAGAACGAATTCCGTCTTGCAGACGAGGGGCCGGGCAGAGGTCCGAGCCGTAAATGCCGTCTTACGGACAAAGTGTGAAGTGGGTCTAATGAGCGGGGGTGTCGTAGGCAGAGTGATTCGTTACGAAAAATGCTAATGGTTGCAATCAAGTATTTTCTCAACCCTCAGCTAACCCATAACTGCCTAGATACGAACGTACGCCTTCAACGTATAACGGCGAAAAACTAAGTCCCAGAGAGCTTTGTGAGGGGTCCCCGGGGACCCCGAGCAAAGTGGGCAGTCACAGCCCAGTGGTCTGTGTCGTCGGCTTCAAACCAGGAGAATGCCGGTTCGAATCCGAGAACCGATCCTCTAAAAAAAAGGGTTTGAAAGTTTTTTCAAGCCGTTACGGGTTAAATTTGGAATTATGGGCTCCGTCTATCGGTTGGGCGAACTCGGCGGCACGAATTGGGTGAAATTTGTGGTCGCTGTCGGAAATAGGGGGATTCGCAATTTTGTGGCTGAGATTGTTATCAAATAAAAATGCAGACTGGCAGCTGTGGGAGGTGTCGAGTGGCCGGAAAGTCGGCAGTGTGATCAGAAGAAATGGCGGCCCGGATTTAGAGCACCTGGTGTGACCGTGAACCGATTGGTTTAAGAAATTAATTTTTTTTTTGTACGTGGGACGGTGACATTGGACATCCAGTGTGAACGATTGGCCCGGATTTCGTTTAATTTAATTTTTTGTTTTTGGTTGGTTTTATTGGACCACCGGCAGGGTGGTGAATGCAGGCTGGGCGGGAATTAATTTTCCGATCGTTTTTGTACTCATGGCAAATGACTGGCAGAATTATTTCACCTCGGACGTCGAATTTATAAAAATCCGCTGTACAGATCTGATGGGAGAATGGCGAGTGTGACGTTACGAGATGTATAATGTCGATAGGCATAAAATTTTTTATTTTTACTTGCCGTGAAAAACTTTATTACCCAATATTTAGCATTCTCCTTCTCCAAATGCTGTTCCAACTAGAGATAAAACAAGTTCTTCCGGTTCGCTAGGTTCTGCGCAGCCTCCATCGTATATAGTCGAAGCTAAGCGACATAGCTCACCTTTTCTGCTCTAGCGACCACGCTGTTGACTTCCGAAAAAGATGGCCGCTTCGATGCTGCGAGCAAAGGGGACGCCAAGGGAATCCCCCCCTTCCTCGCTCATCCGCTTCTCCTGTTCTTCCGTCCTTCGAGAACGCTGAGGTGCTCGAAATCACTACTGAACTGGACATGTTAGAGCCTCCGCCTCCCAATCCGCTGTTGTCGGAATCCTTTCCTCTGCAGTGCGATACTGCCGCCACGTTGCCAATCCCGTGCGGTCAACCGCCACCAACACCGGATCTCCGATCCTTATCCTCCGAACTCGCTCACACTAAGGAGCGTTACGTACGATTAAAATTGCAGGTCAAGGCACGGAAAGCGGCGGCCAAACTTGCTACAACCGCCTCCGCTCTACCATTGGGTCTTTCCTCCCGCTCCTCTACTGCGTCCAGGCGGACCAATGATCCACTTCCACCTTCACAGGTCCATTCCCTGATGGATTCATCCTTAGGTACCTTCAAACGGAAGACCCCGGATTATATCTCCGCTTGGTTGGCTTCCCTCCCCAAACGTCATTGCTCTCCGATATCCGCTGATCCGTCCTCCGCCGATCCGCAGCCTCGGCCACCGCCACCTCCGCCAGCATCCTTGCCGTCCCAGGACGCTCAGGATCCGTACTACTCGCCGGACCCTTCGGACTTTGGCTTACCTGAGCCTCCGTTTCCCACCGATCCTGACCCCTCCGAAATTTCGCTTCCTGAATTAATGCGGACAGTGGCAGAAATCGTACCGGATTGCTTCCTATACAAGCCCTCTGCGTTCGCGGCGGATACTGTCAAGAACAGAGGTCTGGCCACAGGTTACGGCTTCGGCCTTCGGGATCAGCCGCCTCTCCAACCACCCTTGCTTGGACCGTCTACGACACTACTCACCACCCTCCTACGGAACGGGGGTATCCTTCTGGGCAATGGATCCCCTCTCGAACTGGACAAGGAGCATCCTCCGCTTCGCCCAGCCGAGAAAACTACTACTTCCGTCCCCTGGCAATCCACATAACTTCGATACCGATCCGCAGTCGGAATTTTTTACAGCTGACACGAAATTGGATTTCGGGTCCTCCCTTTACCTCCCTCGGCGGGTCGCGGTCCCGGTCTTCGTTCTCTGTGATATCGACCGCATCCTCCGCCTCGGTATTCGAGCTGCTTAGCAAGCAGATGTCCTCAGTACTGCTGCCAACGCGTTGTGCGAACGTCTCTATACGGATCCGCCTGAGGATACTCGTCAGCTTACCTTCCTCATTAATCAAGTCTTCCGCAAGAGCTGTTTTGCCACCTGCCACGCAATGAACTGGTTTACCAGGGCGCTTTTCAACTCTGCCTTACTGCTCCGGGAGGTCGCTCTAAATACGGCACCTAGCCTTCATGCGTCTACTCGCCAACTCCTCCGGAATCAGCCGATTCACGAGACGGAATGCCTTTTCAGGGGCCTTATTCCAAAGGTAGCTCCACATCTGGATATATCACGGAAACCTCGCCTCAAGTCAAAAGGATCCAGACGTCCCCGTCGAACTAACCAAGTACGGACACGCCTTCGGATCCGTCGCCTAGTGTCAAATCTACTGAACGTCCTTCTCCTCCGGCTCCCCGGGCGGCTTCGCCCTTTCCATACAAAACCCAGGGTCGCGGACGAGGACGCTTCTTGAGACGGTCACCCTCTGACTCCGGACGACATTCCAGGCAAAGGCACCATAAATCATATTGACATTCTGCCTCCCCTACAAGCCGTAGGGGGTCGACTGCGTTTTTATGCTAAAGCCTGGCATACCTTCACCTCCGATTCTGTGGTCCGTTTCATTGTAATCACTGGCTTCCTGCCGAAGTTTCTTGCCCCTCCTCCGGTTGGCGATCCTCCGTGGGATTGACAATCTCGTCCTTCACATCCCCTGCGTTTGGAGATGCTGTCCCTCGTCCGCAAGGATGCGATCCGTATTGTTCCTCCTCCGTTCTCGCCAGGGTTTTACAGCGATATATTCCTCTGCGACAAAAAGAACGGCGGTACTCGGCTACCAGTTCATTAACAATCCGCGTTTTCAAATGGAGACCGTGACCTCCATCCGCGAATCTCTCCGAGTGGACGATTGGACCATCTCCCTGGATCCCGCCGATGCCTACCTACACATCCCCTTACATGCTGCTGTCCGCCACCTATTTCGTTTCGTTCTCGACAACACCGTCTACGAATACCTTTGTCTACCATTCGGACTCAATGCAGCTCCACGGATCTTTACCTACGTCCTTCGATCGATCCTGGCGTGTCTCCATCAACAAGGGATCCGCATACATGCCTTTCTCGACGACTGCCTCCTCCCCCACCGAACCTTCCAGGGGTTACTGATACACCTAAACACCGCCGTGTCACTTTTTCATCAGCTAGGCTTCGGTATCAATATACAAAAGTCCCGACTTTTGCCGGCTCAACGCTTCATCTTCCTAGGGGTATCCTTCGATCTCCTTCAAGGGACGGGTGCACCTTAACCGGACTGGATGGAAACCCACCTACTGACTTCTCGACACTTTCTTCAACGTCCGTGCCACACCTTCCAGGATCTTGCCTCCGTCATTGGGACAATAGATTCCTTCGCGGACCTAGTCCCCTACAGCAGGTGGATGGCTCGTCCTCTCCATCACTACCATCTAGCACATTGGGGGGTCTTCTCCAGCCTTGCCCTCCGGATGCCTCCTCGGTCCCGGGACCCGTCCTTTCCAGCACCAACCTTCCTCTGGTGGATGGATATCGTGAACTTGACTGCGTCCGTTCCCCTACACGAACCTTTCCCCGATGTCCACCTGTTCACAGATGCCTCACGTCTAGGATGGGGAGCACATGTTGGCAATCTCACGGCCTCGGTCTCTGGCCTGGGGATACCACCGAACATATCAACCATCTAGAACTTCGTTCAGTTCTTCTCGGTCTTCGCCAGTTCCAGGAGTTCCTATCCTCCAAGATAGTCCAGATACACATCAATAACACGACGGCAGTAGCTTACCTGCACAAGGGCGGTGGGACTCGCTCCCAGTCTCTCCATCGCATCACATCCGAGATCTTTCAGTTCTGTGCATCACCGCTCACATTCGGTTACTACCACTTCGTATTCCGGGACCTCTGACTGTCGTAGCCGACTCCCTCTCTCGCAAGAAACCTCCGATCAGCGAGTGGGCACTGCATCCGTCCGTGTGCCAGGCCCTTTTCCACTTATGGCATTGCCCAACGGTGGACCTGTTTGCCACGAGGTTCAACAACAAACTCCCACTATTTGTCAGCCCTCTACCGGACCCGTGGGCGGTGGACGCCCTCATTCTGGATTGGAACCATCTTCATGCTTATGCCTTCCCCCCGCCTCGCCTCTTACCATTGGTCCTCCGCAAAATCGCGAATTGCTCGGGACAGTTTCTCCTGATCGCTCCGAACTGGCCATCCGCAGCCTGGTTTCCTCTCCTCCTGTCCCTCCTCATAGACTCCCCGCGCCAATTACCGGCACAACAGGATCTCCTCTCCCAGGACCAGGGGCGATTCTTCCATCCGAACCTGTCCTCCCTGCAGCTTCACGGGTGGCTACTATTATCCGACTCCTCCGCTCAACAGGCATTCTTGAAGACGAGGCCTCTCGCATTGCCTCCAGAGCCGTAAGGTCCTCCACTACAAAGGTTTATAACAGCCACTGGAAACGGTGGTTTCATCTCACAACAAGTCGATCCACCATTCTCGTCAAAGCTGCCGGAAATACTGCCCTCCTCACAGATTATAAAATCTCCTCGTTGATCCACTCATTCCAGTTGGATCGTCCACGGGCACCCAAGAAATTTCCAGACTGGGACCTCTCCATCGTCCTTACGGCTTTAATGGCTCCTCCCTACGACCCTTTCGGACCGGCTCGCCTCAGCCACCTCACAAGAAAGATCATTTTTCTGGTTGCCCTGGCCGTTTCTCTTCGTTGTAGTGAGTTACGGGCCCTATACGCAAGGGAACGGAACTGTTTTTTTCTGCTGGACTTTCGCGGTGTCACTCTCACGCCGGACTCTTCTCGCAGAGCAAAAACCCAGAAACCCACTGAGCGGACACATCCATTCATAATTCCCTCCCTTTCTAACATCCTGGGCGATGATCAAGAATGGACTCTTGTGTCCTGTACGAGCCATCCGCTTCTATCTGAAAGCATCTCTTCCTGTCAGACGGGACCGCACTCATCTTTTTATTCCATTCAACAGCAAGACTGGCCTCACCTCTGCACGGATGATTGCCTCATGGATTAGGACCGTCGTCCTTCAGGCTTTTGAAGCCATGGACATCAACTGTATCACGGAAAACATCAGAGTCACAGCGCAAGAACTCCGTGCCATTTCTACATCCTGGGCTCATTTCAGCAATATTTTCATCACAGACATGGAATCCGCCTCCTGGCGCCACCCTACCATCTTCACATCCCACTATCTCCGGGATATGTCCTATCATGCCGACGGTTTGTACCACGTTGGGCCATTTGTTGCAGCCCACAGAGTACTCTAACCCCTGGACGCACTTTGTGTTACAGGGCCGGTCGCTAGCTAAGGGAACTCCAATCAAATGGGGCTCGCCGCCTTGACGAAGTTTATGGGAATGCTAAATATTGGATAATGGATTTTTTCACGGCAAGTAGAAACATCAAAATTCCAGGGCTACCTGGTTAATTTTTGTTTCTATTGCCTATTGAAAAAATACATTACCCAGCTTCCCGCCCTCCTCCCCTCTCGTTCCTTTGCTGCTCCGCTTCGACTATATAAACGATGGAGGCTGCGCTGTGGAGCTGCGCAGTAGCTAGCGAACCGGAAGAACTTGTTTTATCTGTAGTTGGAACAGCATTTGGAGAAGGAGAATGCTAAATATTGGGTAATGTATTTTTTCAATAGGCAATAGAAACAAAAAGTAACCAGGTAGCCCTAGAATTTTGATATTATTATTTTTTTTTAATTTGGAGAGCATGCTGCCGTTGCTATGGGATTTGCAGGTCTGTGCTATTGACCGGTTCGAAATTGCTTCACCGAAGCTAGCGGGTGCGGGCGTTTCTGAGGTCGTCGTGGCTGCAACAAGGTGTGGGAGGCACCGTACCGTGCACGAGTGAAACGAAAGTGTCAGGGCTAACTGTTATGAGTTGCGTTAGCCTCTTGGACACAGGCCAACCTGGTTGGGTGGTTCCAGGGAACGGAATCGGTTGAACAGGTTGAAGCGTAGTCGGCTTCGGTGGTGGCACAGGCTAGTTGATCTGTGGCATTTAATGGGTGGCAAACGTGGGTCCGGCGGTGCCGCGGTCCACTACTGAGTCTAATGTGGGGAGGTGCTTCGCCTGGAGGCGAGGCAGATAGCCTTGCAAGTCGATGTGCGGGATTTGTTAACAATTCTGGATGCGGTATGGTTCCGAGTGCGTCTGCAGGGTGCGCGGGCAGGTGGTTCCGAACGATATGGCGTCTGGGGTGTACATCTATAAGCATAAGGCGGAATGAGTTCCGCGGATTCGGTATGCTGGTTCTAGTGTTGGCAGGCACGTATGGCATGTGTTCTGGGGGCATTGTGCAGTCCGGGCGTCGGCGGGGCGACGGGTTACCTCGCCGTTGCCGGGACGAGTTTGGCTACGGCTATCATTGGATTTGGTCGGGGCGTCTACGCCCGGGCAGGGGTGCCCAACAGGATATGTTTGTCTCCAAGGCAACAGCACAGCTGCAACAGTTCAGGTCGTGGGGTAGGTGAACAGGTGTAGGGGTGATGGGCGCTTTCAGGGTGTTGTGGACCGAGAGGTGTTCATAGCTGGTTCCCACAGGTCCTCTCCTGGACGAGTGGGTACAGCAGTCCCCGGACGATGCAGGCTGGTGGGCAGTAATCGTGACACCGGCTTGGGAGGCGGCTCCCTAGTTCAGTCTACTGCAAACGATGCGTGGGGCTGGACAGTGGGGTTGCCCAACCGCGAGGGTCTCCTGGTGGACCCTTGTGCAAACAGGACTGCCACAGGCTTCTGGGCTTGGTGCAGTGGACGTCGATGGACCAATACGCACTGACTGCAAAGTTAGTGGGATAAGATTCCGTGTCGTAGAACTGGCACGTTTTTGAATCTATCCCAAAGAGTAACAGTTGAGGAAAGATGCTACGAATGAGAATTTAAGATTCTACTGGAGAACTTGTTCTTGCAGGAGAATCTAAGTTCTCAGAGTAGAATCCGATGAAACTGTGTTATGTTGAGTATCCTCCAGCCTCCCTGCTACGGATTCTTACTGCGCATGCTGCGTGCGAAAAGAGTGGAGGCTAGTAGAGAGGGCAGAACGGAGGGGAAGTAGGGGCGGAAGTGACGCAAAACAACAGGTTACAAAGCGCCGCAGGGCAGGGAAGGATCCCAAATAGTAACACAGTTTCGTCTGATTCTACTCTGAGAACTTAGATTCTCCTGCGAGAAGAAGTTCTCTGGTAGAATCTTCAAATTTTGCTGAAGTCCATTATATTCTACTGTTTGTTGAGAATGGAGTCTTTCCGGAGTCATGTAATAATAGTTTCCGGAGTCACCTCAAAATAGTCTTTTCGCGGCATCGCAGCCTGAAGAAGATGAAAGTTGTTGCTCTGCCCACCAACATCGGGAAGATATTGTACATCGAAAAATAGCCTAGCAATTAAACTCTTGTTTCTGGACTTCGATACTGTGTATTAGTAAAGGCGGTAGCCTTTACTGTAAGGTTTGGCCTCGGTCTCCTATGTTAAAGCTGAAATTTCGATGCTTAATTTCTCCGCCATCTTTCAACATTTTCTACTGAAATTTGGTATGTGAGCTTTGACGGACTTGGCCAACACGTGTACCTTATTTTATTAATTTCCGATTTGTCACATTGGAGATCTGGATTTGAGCTGGAGTCATGAGTTTCATTTTTGTCTTATATGATGATATTTGTTGGACACGTTTATACAGTTCACTCTACAGACCAAACCGTTTGTCGTAGAAAGCTGGTTCTTAGCTCATTTGAAAGATCTACTTCCAGGGAAGTGCCCTTTATAGAAACAGAAATTTCGATTGGTCGTCTCGTTCCGGAGTTATGGGGCCCTGAACGATCCGTTTTATTGTTTTAAACATTGTTTTTATGCAACAATGCCAATCAGCAAACGCTAGACAGAAAGTGTAAGCAAATGCTAACAATGCTGGTGAGACAACAATTTACCCGCGCGTGGAGAGGAAGCATTATCCTTATTATTAATCGATTTATATGATTTCACGTCATTCTCCCGTGTTAAAGCTAAAGTGTCCGTTGTCCATTTAGCTTGCCGTCCTATATTACAAATACGGACAAAGCCGCTGATAGATAGCTGCGGACAAACCAACTTCCAAAAAAAAAAGACTTGCACTGAAGGAGCGAACGAAATTCAGTGCATTTGCAACGAGTGCAGACAACTAGCTTGGTATGTCAAAGTATCACGAATTAGAAAACAAAAACAAGCTCGTTTGATGTTTAAGGTAAGGTTTAACTGATTCGAAGTCAAAACAGCAAAGTAACACAAATAAACCTTCGTGTAAGGTTTTACATACCGCAGTGTTCCTGTACTGTTTAGTCTACGTGAAACCTTACTGCTGTATTTAACCATTAGACACGTAAATAAAATCAAAACCATGTCACTATTTTCAAAATTGTTGTAAGAATAATATAGTGCATAATATAGGCTACACACTCGCCTACTTTCGGGGATAAATTTTTCATCATTATTTTCGTCTGGTCGTCTCCTTTATGTTCATGCTATTGATACATACACCAGTTTTTAAGATTTCATATTCAAGACTTCAGGACTGGTATTTCATTTTTATTATCAACGATATTTCGAGGATTTCAAGGAGTCGCACGAACCCTGAATTAGTTAATCTGTAGGTCTGTACTAAGCACACTAAAAGTATGGTATCTAGTTGCCTTGAAAAAATCCATTACCTTTTTTATTAGCATTCTCTTTCTCTAATGCTGTTCAACTAGAGAAAACAAGCGCAGGTCCTTTCGGTTTGCTACCTACTGCTCAGATCTACTGCTCAGCCTCCATCATATATAAATCGAAGCGGAGCGACAGAGCTCACCTTTTCTTCTCTAGCCGCAGCGCTGTTCACTTCGTCGCACGACGCTACACTGACCCCTGCTTCTTGTGACCTGCCCTCCGCACCTCCACCTCCGCTTCGGGATGCCGCGGGCAAAAGGGACACCCAGGGAATTCCCCCTGCCTCGCCTTTCTGTTTCACCTGTTCCTCCGCCTCTTAAAAACGTGGAGGTCCTCGAGCTTTCCACCGAACAGGACTAGTTGCAGCCTCCGCCTCCGAACCCACTGCTTTTTGAATCCTTTCCTCCACAGTGCAATACCACCGCCAGGTCGCCCATTTCATGCAGCCAGCCGCCTCCATCGACTGACCTCTGGTCTCTTTCCACCGAGCTTGCCCATACCAAGGAAAGATATGCACGGCTCAAGCTCCAACTCAAAGCAAGGAAGGTAGCGGCTAAGTTAGCCTTCCCCTCCTGTACTCCCGTTGGATTTATCATCCCGTTCTTCTAATACCTCCAAACGCACGGATGAGCCTCTCACGCCTTCTCAGGTGCATTCACTTATGGACTCCTCCTTGCGTACCTTCAAACGCAAATCCCAGAACTACACCTCCGCCTGGTTTGCCTCTCTTCCCAAGCGCCAATGCGTCCAACTTTCTACCGCGGGTCCATCCACCGCTTTCGCGACCCCACCGCCTCCGCCGTCTCCACCGCCACCTCCGCCGGTGGTCCTTCCTACGGATACGGAACAGGATCCATATTATTCTCCTGATCCTTCGGATTTTGGTCTTCCCGACCCTCCGTTCCCAAACGATCCTGATCCATCGGAAATTCCTCTCCCTGACCTCCTGACTGAGGACAGTAGAAGAAATTATCCCGGATTGCTTCCTGTATAAACCCTCCGCCTCCGCGACTGACGCGGCCAAAAATAGGGGTTTGGCTACAGGGTATGGTTTCGGTCTTCGAGACCAATCTCCACTTCAGCCTCCGCTACTAGGACAATCAACTACGCTTCTTACCACCCTCCTCCGCAATGGGGGGATTTTATTAGGAAATGGTTTTCCCCCTGGAACTGGATAAAGACCATCCTCCGCCCCGTCCGGGCCGTGAGAATTATTTCTTCCGCCCAATTGGCGATGGCACCAGCAATCCAAGAAACTTTGACACCTACCCACAATCCGAATTCCTCACAGCAGATACAAAATTGGACTTTGGCTCATCGCTCTATCATCCACGGCGAGCGACAGTCCCGGTATTCGTCCTCTGCGATAATGATCGTATCCTCCGCCTTGGCCTCAGAGCGGCCTCTCAGGCAGACGTTCTTAGCACCGCCGCAAATGCGTTATGCGAAAGACTACACTGACCCTCCGGATGAAACTCGCCAACTTACCTTCCTCATTAACCAGGTGTTTCGCAAGAGTTTTTTCGCTACATACCACGCTATAAACTGGTTTACACGAGCTCTCTTTAACTCAACCTTGCTATTGCGGGAGGTTGCACTTAATACGGCTCCCAACCTACACGCCTCCACTCGCCACCTTCTCCGGAATCAACCCATTCATGAGACTGATTCTCTCTTCCGAGGTCTCATCCCCAAGGTGGCACCCCATTTAGATATTTCACGCAAGCCTCGCTACAACAAGTCCCGCACTTCCCCCCGCATTTAATCCCTTCCGCGAACGGACACACCTACGGATCTCCCTTTCACCGCTAAGTCCTCCGAACGCCCTCCGCCTCTCGTTCTGCTTCGCTCTTTCCAAACAGACACCTGGGCCGTGGATGGGGCCGCTCCCTGGGGCGACCATCCTCCGAACATAGCCGCCACTACAGAAACAGGAGCTGCAATTCTTATTGACAATCCACCTTCACCACAAACTGTAGGGGAGGCGTCTTGCAACGTCGGTTTCCACAGCTTCCTCGTACTCTTTAAGCTAGGGCCTTAGTGGGCCTCTTTACCTTGATGCTATGGCTCCATGTCATATGCTCTGTATCTTTATTGATGTATTCCAGTAATGCTATGTACTTTGATGTATAGTCCAGTCCCCGGGAGATCAGTGGTCTGGATGGGTCTGACCTTGTCTGCGCCTAGGGGTAGCTGCTAGCAGAGATGGATCATGGGATACCAGGATATAGTGCAGGAAGCACCTTGCGCCACCAGTGGCAGGTACTGGCTGTAGCTCTAGGTACTTAAGGCCTTGCAGCCTCTTACAGCCTCACTCTGGAGCTGGTCCCCAACCAGCTAGGAACTCCTCCTGAAGTGTGCCACCCTGCTAGTAGCCCTGACTAGAGCATCCTTGAACCACTGGACAACATCTCCTGAGGACAGACCGCGTGGCCCTGGATTAAACCCTGAATCTACCATCCTTCTGGCGTTCTTCCTTGTATCGGGCACAGCGAGGGTTGCACAAGTGGTGCATCGGCCGTCCATTTTTCATCTAGGAAAGGACTCAATTTTCACCAAGAAGCCTTTTTGGAACGCCGGCAGCCATCTTGGGTGTTCCATTTTCACCTGAGACCCCAGCCTTTAGTGAGTAACCAAGAGACAACCTGAGTAGTTGTGAGTATTGTGAACTGTGTTTGGAATAGCAATAACTTTTTATATTGCAGTGAAGTTAGTTGGATCAGTCAGTGCTTTTATTTTATTGGAAGATTTTGTGTAGGCCTATATAGGCTAGTGCCTTTTGACTTTTTATCTTTGCTGGAACTATCCTGATTACCTTTGATTTGTGTAGGCTACTGAATTTTAGCCTTGAAGTGACCTTCCATAGCCTATAGGCCTAAGACTTTCAATATTGTGTAATTTTATGCCAAGGTCTACTAGATCTAAGCCAGATTTAGACCCTGACTCTTGGAGTTTAAGTTGGGACCCTAATAAAATAGGGAAAAGGTCTAGAAGGGAACAAGGAGCTAAAATGACGACCCCTATTATTCTACAGGTTGTGCAATCACCATTAGGGGGTATTCTATCAAGATTAGCAGCTCAGTTTCCTCCAGCTAGCCCTAATGTTCAAGTAACACCTAATGTGAGTCTAGGTTCTACTTCAGCAAGCCTAAATGTTAGTGTGTCAAGCCCTACATTGACTTTACCAAATGTTGGACAATTATTTTCACCAGTTGCAAGTAATACTAGTGTTACAGGAGGTGTTCCATTTGTACCAGGCATGCCTTCAAATGTGAATTTGCCTTTTCCACCTGCTTGTGTAGCTTCAGTAATAACTACAGCTAGTTTGCAGCAGCAGCAACTTATTCCAGTAACCCTAACATGGACTGACCCCTCTGGACAGGTTTAAACATGTTTTATTTTACCAAACGGCCCTGTGTTCCAGATGCTTGGAGTGCCTTTGGTAACTGTATCTTCAATGCCAAATTATTCTGTACCCTTGCCTGGACCAAGCCAAGTAACAACTCAGATGCCTACTCATGTGCCAAATTATTTTAGCCAACCTTTTTCAGCTAGTAATTCTACTGACACTGCCATCTTGGATTTGAGTGCTAAACTGGATTCAGTAGTTAATTTTTTATGGGGAGGCACAAATCCTGTTAGTTGGCCAGCTTCAGGTGCTGTGCTTAAGCCACCATTAACTTCAACAACTAATGTTTTCGGTTCACCTGTTATGACACCTAGCAGTAATCTAGTTGGTAGTAGTTCAAATGTTGTTAGTTGTTCATCACAGAATAATTACCAAAGAGCTGTTGAAATGTCAATACCTTTGCCTAAAATGGAAACCTTTTTCTAGTTGAGAGAATTTTTAGAATCTTGTTTTTGGCTAAGTTGGAAGTTATTAGAACAACAGCACTAGTTTCTTGCCTAAATATAACGCAAAATGCACTTGTTATATTGGTAGTACGGTCGGGTAGACTTTAAATTCTGCCCTGATAGGTCGAATCACCAACAGAATCAGATTGCAGTTCGGAAAAACGGCAGCAGTAACGATAATTCAAATAGTAGCAATGACCGCAGAAATGGACGAACTTTTTTTAACAGCCGTGGTCGTAGTAGTAATAACGATAGTGGTAGTCGTGCACAGGGAATTTGGTGCTCAAGGTGTAGGAATTCGTCGCACGAAACACAAAATTGTCGTGTAATTCCCACTATTGGTCGTCCTCCAAATAGAAGCACTATTGCACAACTTCATGAAAATGGGTTGGATTCTGATGCACAGAAATTCGTGCCAAAAAACCCGAAAGCCGTCCAGTTTTAGTCGGTAAAGCTGGAAATGGCATGTCCTCTTTTCAAAACCGATCAATTCCGACCATACTCGATAGTGAAAGTACAATGTCTTACATAAATGTTTCACTAAAGGATGAGTTGTTGAAAATGGGTTGTGAATTCACGCAACGTCCTTATCGGGTTAGAGTTGCCGATACTCGTTTCGTTGAGTATCCGGGTTTCGTATTGGCTACGTTTCAGATTGCGCAACGAACTGTAACTTTTCCACTGATCTTGATGGAAAACACAATCCAGCCAATAATCCTTGGCGTAGATTTTCAGCAGTCAACGGGTTTACAGCCAAATTTCGCATCGAACACTTGGTTTTGGCAGGATAAACCTTCGAAAATCTACAAGCTAAATCGTAAACCGAGTATGGGCGAAGTCCATCAGTCCCAGGCAACTGCTACACCCATAGGGCCAGATGAGTTTTGTGCCACAAAGCAAGACATTCGTAATAAAGTAAATGAGAGTGACGTTTTAACAGATGATGAAAAGGAACAGTTGTTCAAGGTATTAATGAAATATAGATTTGTGTTCAGTTCGAGAATTGGTTTAATAAGCCCAGTTATGGATATTGATGTTGGCGATCACCCACCAATCGCGTTGAAGCCCTATCCAGTTTCGAAAGTTAAGGAATTGCAATTGCGTCAGCAGGTAGGTCGGGCGCTGGAACTTGGGGCTATCGTCCCCGGCACGAGTGCATGGTATTTTCCGGCATTAGCATTCCCAAGAAGAATAGCACCACACGTGTTGTAATCACATGCAATAAATTGAACGAAATAAGCAAGACGCAAACTTCCTAACCCCTGGAATGAAAGGTGTTGTACGGAGGTGCCTCGGTTCACGAAGGCTCGCCCCTCTGCATAATCTGAGGGTGCGGAGCTATTCTGATAATGTCTCGATTGGGTCACAGGAATTCCGATTGCATTTGGTAGCAATCGATAACACCCTAACGATTTTGGGATCGTGAAGGATTCAAAATAAACATAAAGGAGACAGACTTTTGTAAGAAGAGATAACCCTATTAGGTTAGAAGGTTACGGGTAAGGGGGGGTTTTGCCGATCCCTAGTGAGAAGGAAGTTCGGGAGAATTGGCCGCGCCCCAAAAGCATTAATGAGCTCCGGAAATTTCTCGGTTTGGCGGGTTTTTTCCGTAAATTTGTGATGTCATATTCAACTATGGCAGCGCCTCTATTTGCGGTGCTAAAAGGTAAAACGCCGAAATTTGTCTGGAAGGTGAAGCAGGAACAAGCTTACCAGAAAATTAAGAAAATGTTGGTAGACGCTCCCTTGTTAGCAGCGCCTGATTACAATCAGCCTTGGATAATTATGATGAACGCATCCTCCTCGGGAGCTGGAGCGATTTATATCGGTTCGATCCGCTCGCTAAGGAGAGAAGGGCCATAGATATAATCTCTTAGACAGTTGACAGTTGCGGAGCAGAAATTTTCTGATAGTGGAAAAAGAATCGCATCGTGGATGTATTGTCTGGACGATACGAATCTGAAAGAAACTTTACTCCTATCACTAATCCAATCTTGATACCATCGATGGATGAACGAACGAGTCAAAATTGTAAAGTTTCAACAACGATTGTGTGTGTAATCAATTAGATGTTGATTAGATTTCGCTTGATCAGGTTAAAGCGGAAACGTTAAAAGATAAATACACGTTAACATTAAATTTAGCCTTGGAGGGAGAAACGAAGGAAATAAATATGATGCACCTTCGGTTCGTGGATTTGTGTTAAAATACCGGCCAAAGTCAATTGTGAGTGACGGAATAATTTATGTGGATGTAAATAAAGATGTTGTGGATGCGCCGAATTTGAAAATTCTGGTGCCCCGTTCGCTGCAAAAGAAAATCATTCAGCTAGTACACGATACGTTTACGGGTCCTCATATGGGTGTTTACAACGCATATTTTATTTGTACACATGAATGAGTGCTACAAAGTTGATTTCAAATTACATAAGGACATGTAAAGTTTGTCAGGTCCATAAGGCGCAGCAGACTCGTAAGAAGGCTAAACGATGGTAGTAACTGAAAAGGAAGCATGGGAGAGTATTGTATTTGACCTGAAAGGCCCACTGGTACGGGGTACAAATGGGTTTACTTACATCCTAGTGATGCTTGATAAGTGGAGTCAATGGGTTGAGATAATTCCCCTAAGGAACGCTGGAGCTAAAACTATAGCAAAGGCACTCATTGATGAAGTGTTTTCTCGGCATGACGTACCGACGGAAATTTTTTTTTTCCGACAGCTCCAATAATGAAGAATTTATGCCTACAGTGGCGTATCAAAGCAAGATTTCTGTCAGTCTATTCACCTAAGTCCAGCCTAGCTGAGCGGTGGATGAAGGAGTTAACAAAAACGCTAGCAATTTACGTGCAAGACGAAAAGTCGGGTCATAGAAATTGGGATTTGCGTTTGAAACAGCTACGGTTAGCATTAAATTCAGCAACGGATTCGGTGACGGGTTTCAGCCCAAGTACGTTAGCAACAGGAAGGGGATTACGAATGCACGAAGCCCCTGTCGGTAGAGTACACACGGACGAAGTTAATTACCCATGACACATCTTAAACTTAACTTCACGCATGCGTGCGAAAGTTGGAAGAGCAGTACGCAAACGACAAGCAGCTAATTTGCATTGTGCTGCAAAGGGAGATAAACATAAAACGGGTAAAGAATTTGAGGTAGGAACTAGAGTTTACGTACGAAATCACCCTAAAAGTGACAAATCACGCTATTTTATGAAGAAAATGGCACCAATTTACATCGGAAATTACGAAATTGTTAAAAAGTGTAATTCTGTAACGAATCAGCTTAAAGATTTTAATACGGGGATAATTTCTCATTAGGTATATCATATAATTAATTTACGTACGCAGATGAAAGGTGAACATTACCCAGTTAGTGAAGCGGATTCCGAAGAATTTTTAAACTTAAATCTAAAAGTAGTTACTGTGTTTCTTCTGGGTCTTCTTTCGGCCAGCGGTAGCTAGATCTAAAATAAGTACGCATCGAAATGACTTCCATCCAAATTACCTTCTAATACAGCCTAATGGTAGATTTAATAAGAGTTGATGGAGTTACACTCATGAATGTTACATTTTCATGCGAATTAAAAAGAAAAATCAATGCTGTAGGGAGGCGATCATTCGGAATCGTCCGGTAGCCCGGAATCAGGACTTTCGTCTGAAAAACGGGAAAAGGGTGAGGTATTATAGAAACTGAAAAGATAGGTGAGAGAACAGGTATAGAAGCCTGCTTGTGAGGGCTCACCTTCAAGGTCCCCCGGGTCCGGGAAAAGTGGAGACAGGCTGTCTGGCGTATGCAGACTATCGTCATCATAATCCTGAATTCCTTGGCGGTGGAGGGGATGATGGGCATCAGAGTCTGCGCTTTCCTCCTCATCCATGTCACCCATTGGATCTGGCTCGGAGGGGCTCCAAGTGATAGAAGGACGTCATGAGGCTGAACCTCTCCCGGGAGGAATTGGTCCTGGAACGTGTTGTAACCGTACAATAATTGGTCAAGGAGGCCATTGACGTATTGGGTAGCACCAGCCCATCTTTTGCGTTTGGTGTGGGCCATTACGTGGTTTCCGAAGTCGGTTATAGCAGTTTGGAAGAGATCCCAGTCTTCTGCTTCTTCGTCTTGAAGTTGGTGCTCCATGCTACTTTCGAAGGAATGGCCAGCAAGAAGTGGGCTCGTGGATCGCGTGGAATGAGCCAGTTAATCAATCAGTCGCCTGATAACAATTATTGGATTTAACGATTGCAGACTTAGTTGCAGGTTGAACTTAGCTGATTGTTACCGCGTTAGTCACATTTGACACGCGTTGTTACCGATATTTGACAACCGATTTTTTTACGATTAAGATTTTAAGATTAATATCCTTCTAACCTAATGTTAATAGTAACCGATGGTTAATGGTTACAATTTTTCAAGTGAATTTTCGTGCATCTTGCACTTAGTTTTTTTTCCTTGACTGTTTTGCACTGATTGATTGTGATTGTATTTTAAATGTTGAAAAATCGTTTTTGCTTCTGCATAATTTTCGCGAAAATGTTCAAGTAATTAAGTTTGCGTAGCGGGTTTTTACGGGAATAATGTCTGAATTTTGACGCTCAAAGATTTCCCAGACCTTACAGAAAAACGTTACTGATACGCGTAAGTAATGTCACCCTGCTGGAACAGTCAAACGATTAAATTATTAGCAGATAAAAAGCTTAAACGTCCCCATAGCATCCTTAATGTTAACTTGTTGTTAATGCGCGCCTTCTTGGTATTATTTTTGAATAATTTCTGAGAACTTTGCTTATTTTGCATAACTTAGCTTTCACTTACCTTAACGAAGCGAGGGCGCTTCTTTTCGAGGGCGGGACCTCTGCAACGTCGGTTTCCACAGCTTCCTCGTACTCTTTAAGCTAGGGCCTTAGTGGGCCTCTTTACCTTGATGCTATGGCTCCATGTTATATGCTCTGTATACTCTGTATCTTTATTGATGTATTCCAGTAATGCTATGTACTTTGATGTATGGTCCAGTCCCCGGGAGATCAGTGGTCTGGATGGCTCTGACCTTGTCTGCCCCTAGGGGTAGCTGCTAGCAGAGATGGATCATGGGATACCAGGATATAGTGCAGGAAGCACCTTGCGCCACCAGTGGCAGGTTCTGGCTGTAGCTCTAGGTACTTAAGGCCTTGCAGCCTCTTACAGCCTCACTCTGGGAGCTGGTCCCCAACCAGCTAGGAACTCCTCCTGAAGTGTGCCACCCTGCTAGTAGCCCTGACTAGAGCATCCTTGAACCACTGGACAACATCTCCTGAGGACAGACCGCGTGGCCCTGGAATAAACCCTGAATCTACCATTCTTCTGGCGTTCTTCCTTGTATCGGGCACAGCGAGGGTTGCAGTCTCCGATTCTATGCCAAAGCTTGGCAAACAGTCACCTCCGATCCTATGCTCCTGTCAGTAATATCCTCCGGTTTCAAACCAAAGCTTCTATTCCTCCCTCCGGTAGGCGATCCTCCGTGGGACTATCAGTCCGGCCCCTCCTCGAAGTCCCTCTCCTCGAAGTCCTTCTGATTCAATCTCTGCTTCAGAAACACGCAATTCGTGCTGTTTTGCCTCCGTTCGCTCTGGGCTTCTACAGCAGCATTTTGCTGTGCAATAAGAAAGACGGAGGGTCCCGGTTGATCTTCAACCTCCGGCCTGTAAACCAGTTTGTCTACAATCCCCATTTTCAAATGGAAACTGTAACCTCCATCCGCGAATCATTCCGACTCAACGATTGGACCGTCTCCCTGGACCTCGTTGACGCCTACCTTCACATCCCCCTTCATGCCTCTGTCTGCCACCTCTTCCGTTTTGTTCTGGACAACACCGTCAACGTATACCTCTGTCTTACGTTCGGTCTCAACGCAGCCCCTCGGATCTTCACCACCGTCCTCCAGCCAGTTTTGGCTTACCTCCACCAACACGGTGTTTGCATTCATGCTTTCCTGGACGACTGCCTTCTTCCTCACCAACACTCTGAAGACTTAACCGACAATCGGGCCTTCGCCGTGTCACTTTTTCACAGGGTTCAGACAAAACCTGGAGAACCTGAAAATCTCAGGGAAATTGAAAATAGAGCCAAAAGCTCAGGGAAATTTCAGGAAGAACATAATTTTTTTTGAAAATCAGGGAAAAGACAGGGAAATTTAAAGAAATGTCTTTGTGTCTGATCTGTAAGTTCTATTGAATTAGCAGCTCAGAAACAAAATCCTAGGTTAGTAGAAAATATTTTAATTTGTGATTTAATATGTTCAAGTATTTTAGATATTACTTCAATAAACCAAATCTTAGGCTGGTACCAATATCTGTGATGATTTTCTGGAATGTTAAAGTATTTTCATACAAATATTAATGAAAACATTAGCTACTTCCTGTTTCCCTAACTAAACATCTTGTAAACACCTGGAAATTGCCATTGGATGCACCTGGAAAACCTGGAAATCACAGGGAAATTGGAAAATTGTCTGAACCTGTTTCATCATCTGAGCTCCCAAAATCTCGTCTCCTTCCTGCTCCAAAGTTTGTCTTCCTAGGAGTATTCTTCGACCTCCTCTCCAGGTCAGTCATGCCATCCCCAGACCGGATATCGTCCCACCTTCAGGCCACTCGGGAATTTCTACAGAAACCCAGGTATACCTTCCGCGATCTCGCCTCTGCTATCGGAACTGTGGACTCCTTTGCAGATCTAGTACCTTATGGGAGATTGTTGGCAAGGCCCCTCCGCCACCATCGTTTAGCCCAGTGCGGCGACCTGCGCACCGCCATTGACCTTCCTCCTCAGCAACAGGATCATTCCTTTCCACTCCAAACCTTTCTTTGGTGGATGGAAGTCACGAATCTCACCACGATGGTTCCCCTCCACGAACCTCAACCGTATCTTCATCTCTTCACAGACACCTCTCATCTGGGATGGGGTGCCCATGTCGACAATCTTACAGTCTCCGGCCGGTGGCCACCTGGAACATCTGCGACGGAACGCAACTGCTTTTTTCTACCATCAATCACCTACAACTCCGAGCTGCCCTCCTCAGTCTCCGCCACTTCCAACATTTTTTAACCTCCAAAATAGTTCAATTCATGTCGACAACATGACTGCAGTTGCATATCTCCGCAGGGGCGGAGGAACGTACTCTCTTACTCTCCACCAGATAACGTCAGAGATTTTTCAATTCTGTGTCCTCAATTGCATTCGGCTCCTGCCCCTTCATATACCTGGATCCCTGAATGTCATTGCCGACTCTCTCTCCCGCAGGAAGCCTCCGGCAAGCGAATGGGCACTACATCCCTCCATCTGTCAGGCCCTCTTTGATCTCTGGCAACGACCATTAGTGGACCTTTTTGCCACAAGATTCAACAACAAACTGCCCCTGTTTGTCAGCCCACTACCGGATCCTTGTGCTTGGGCGGTGGATGCACTGACTCTAGACTGGAATCATCTCCACGCCTATGTGTTTCCTCCGCCGCGCCTCCTTCCCCTTGTCCTCCGCAAGATCGCCAATTGCAAGGGGCGGTTTCTCCTGATCGCACCGAACTGGCCATCCGCAGCGCCTGGTTCCCGCTCCTACTCACTCTCCTCATAGTCTTCCCCCGACAACTACCGTCGCGGCGGGACCTCCTCTGTCAGTGTCAAGGCAAGACTTACCATCCGAACCTCCCATCGCTACATCTTCACGGGTGGCTACTATCATCCGACTCCTCCGCTCAACAGGCATTCTTGAAGACGAAGCCTCTCGCATTGCGTCCCGAGCCGTCCGGTCCTCCACTTCAAGAATCTACGACAGTCACTGGAAACGGTGGTTTCATTGGTGTGTCGCAGAACAGGTCAATCCAGTCCATCCTCCTATGCACTACCTCCTCCGATTCTTGAGATCCTTATTTAAGGAGGGTTTACGTGGCTCCACAATTCTGGTAAAGATCAGCCCTGAATGCAGTGTTCAAAGCGGCGGGAAATACCAACCTCCTCTCTGATTACAGGATCTCATCTCTAATCCATTCCTTCCAACTGGACCGACCTCGTGTTACCAAAAAATTTCCCGACTGGAATCTTTCCATCGTCCTGACGGCCCTCGTGGCCGGGCCGCTCCCTATGAACCTTTAGCGTTCGCTCGCCTTAGCCACCTCACTAGAAAAACTGTGTTTCTTGTGGCTATTGCTGCGTGCCTCTGCTGTAGTGAACTGCAAACTTTATCTACGACGGAACGCAACTGCTTTTTTCTACCAGACTACAAAGGTGTCACTCTTACGCCTCACTCCTCCTTTCGTGCCAAGACTCAGAAACCTACTGAACGCACGCATCCTTTCATCACCCCCTCTCTAGCCAACATCTTAGGCGATGATCAAGAAAGAACCTTATGTTCCGTACGAGCCGTTCGATTCTACCTTAAGGCGTCCCAACCGATACGGAGGGACCGTTCCCAACTTTTCCTTCCCTTCAACAGTAAGGTTGGCCAAACCTCCGCGCGAATGATCGCCTCCTGGATCAAGACCGTAATTCTTCAAGCTTATAAAGCATTAGACGTTGACTGCATCACGGAGGGTATCAAGGTGACCGCACACGAATTTCGTGCTATTTCCACCTCCTAGGCCCACTTCAGCAATGTTTCCATCAGAGAAATCATGCAATCTGCCTCCTGGCACGATCCTACTATGTTTACGTCCCACTACCTCCGGGATACTTCTGTTCATGCTGACGGCTTGTACCGTGTTGGGCCTTTCATAGCAGCCCACCGCGTACTCTGACCCCTGCATACTCTGGACCCATTCTGTGAAGGGAACCGGTCGCTACCTGAGGGGACTCCGATCAAATGGCACCCGCCTCCTTGACGAAGTCTAAGGGAATGCTAATAAAAAAGGTAATTGATTTTTTCAAGGCAACTAGAAATGTCAAAATACCAGTGTTACCTGGTTAATTTTGGTTTCTATTGCCTATTGAAAAAATACATTACCTTGCTCCCACCCTCCTCCCCTCTTATGGCCATTTGGGCAGGAAAGAGGTATCGAAAAGGTGATCGCTGTCGCTCCGCATCGATTTATATATGATGGAGGCTGCGCAGTAGGTAGCGAACCGGAAGGACCTGCGCTTGTTTTCTCTAGATTGAACAGCATTAGAGAAGGAGAATGCTAATAAAAAAGTAATGTATTTTTTCAATAGGCAATAGAAACCAAAATTAACCCGGTAACACTGGTATTTTGACGTTTTTACGATTTTTCAGCGAGAGTAGAATGAACCAATCAGACATATCGTGTTCTAAAGTAAAAACTGTAAAAACATGCGAATACAGCAGTAAGGTTTCACGTGGACTAAACAGTACAGGAACACTGCGGTATGTGAAACCTTACACGAGGTTTATTTGTGTTACTTTGGTGTTTTGACTTCGGATCAGTTAAACCTTACCTTAAAAATCAAACGAGCTCTTTTTTGTTTTCTAATTTTATTTTCTCTCTAAAAAATGGGGCCCACGTTTTGTTAGGGAATGTGAGCCATCAGGGATGGGGGGAGGGGAGGAGCCAGTCTATTTCCTTGTTTCCTGACCTACCCAGTCTGCTGGTGCTCGTTACTTGATATTTAAAACGATCCTAAAGTTATATTAACTGAAAACCCCTTGATATACAATTGCATAAAGTTCGACTCAGACAATAACCATTAGACACAGTGTCAAAAGGCTAGCTAAAAACAGAAATGTTGTCAAAAAAATAAAAGAATCAGTTAACTCGCTCCTGGGTTTAGATTTTTGCATGACATCATAAACACCTCACTCCATCCTTACTTTGAGTTACTTTTTGTAATGAGTAAACAATTTCAGAGTCAAAAGACCCACTTTCACAAAGAAGACACCAAATGTCTAGAAATTTTCGAAAACTATTCAGCTTTCTTCATCAGGTTCTAAAGGGATTGTTATGGGGCTTACTCACATTAACGCTCACAGAATCGTCTGCTTTCAAATCTTTGTTCACAGAATCGCTTGTTTTCAAATTTTGCGTGCGTCGTTGCCTCCAGTATTTGAAGCGCCGATCTGCTGGCTTCACCACTTTAAGTTCCACTGCTCACTTAAGAAACGTGACAGCTCACAAGTCATAATGTGCGACACATTTGGGTATAATGGACCCTGAATGCAATCAACGACGTATTCACGCATTCGCGGTGCCTGATAGCCAATAGACTACAGATACTGTATCGAAGATGGTTATCGTTTGCTGAATTTGGACGCAGCAACGTTTTTGTCTCACTCCACTTTATTGTGCTCAAATTCGGCAAGCTATAAACATCTTGCGTGTCTGGAGTCTACACTCTACAGCTATGAAATTGTTTGTCTGTTGTGTTTCACAGAATGAGTTAATGACGTTTTGGTAATACTGAGTAAGAAAGACTACGTAATACAGTAACCATTATACCAATTTAGGGAAAACTGGCCATATATTTTACATCCAGTATATACTTGGTTTTCAAACTCCTATATGAATAAATTATGCCGTTGGTATGTAGCTTCATTTAAATTTGATGGTTCGCCACGACTGCCGTAGCCAACCGTTAAATTTAAATTACGCTTGCACTGTCGTCAACCCTTTGAAAAGGCCCAATATGTCACTTTCCTGCCGAGCTTTGATGAAACTGAACGCTACTTCTATTTTTCCCCACTCCTTTGAAGGACAATGAGCTTCATCTAGAGAAGGAGGCTTTCTGGGAAAAAGAAATTCTTCAAAACATGGTATTGCCCAATGCTGGCTTCAGCAAGTGGCCAACACCAAACCTTGGGGAAAGCTCAATCAGCAGCCAACCGATGCAACTTTGTGAACCAGTGGGGGGGGGGGGGAGAATTACGTATGATATTCAACGTCCTAAAATGACCTCATCTAAATAAAGAATAAATCACAAGATAACGGGTAAAAGAGGCAAATATTTTTCATTAAGACTGGCCTTGTTACAAGTACACTAATCTGATACAAGTACACTAATCTGAGGAAAAAAAATCCAACTGCCCCGAATGGGACAACACAGGACTTTCAACCGAATTCATGTAATTGGAAACACTAAAAGCTTAAAACAAGCTTATGCACGGACACAAAAATACACCCCCTTTTACATCCAAATCTTATAAACAGAAAGCGAAAAAAAACAGTTCCCTAAATTTCTCTGCCTCCTACCCCCACAATAAATTCTAGATCCGCCCCTGCTGTGATCCATAGTTAACTAAAAAAGAAAACCATTAAAATTTGTTCAAAACATGGCCTCCAAAAGCCTTAAAAAGACACTGCAGTACCAGAAATTTCAGCGTTTGGGGCACCCCTGGGGGAGCTCTACAGTACTTCTCTAGCTGATATGGGTGGGACGCACCACTTCCTACGGCAATGCCTTGAGATGACTTGATAAGGCAGAATAGTGGTGTAGTACGTTGCCTGCAGAAAACAGTCGGATGTTTTTTAACACCTGCAGTAGAGGACTATCGAAATTTGCAAAATATTGTTGTGGAGAAATATCTTTGTACTTGAAATGGTGCTTGTGAGTTTGTAAGATCGAGCTCATTCAGGCTTTCCATGACGTATGCGTACAATTAAAATAACGGCGTCGATCACACGGTGAGGACTAATAAAAGTCACTCCTTCATAAGGCAGCGTCGCCTGACTCCAAATCCTCCTGGTCAAAAATTTGTATTGCGACTTTGAGACGAATTGGTTATTTGTTTTGCATCTCATGCATTTCAGAGCAATATACACATATTAAGTTGAGCATCCAATTTTTGGACAATAAACTGCTCTATATTTGCGTAGAACGATCTGCGCTTTCTGATGGGAGCGTTGGTTCCCTATATCGTCTGTATCATGAAAGAACGAATACTCCCAGATCTATCCCACCACTTGAAGATGATGGCAATTTTATCACTGACCCACTTTGTAAAGCAACGACCTTTAATACTATTTTTTCCAAAAACGGAATTGTGGACAACTACTCTTCAGCCACCAATGCCAAGCAGTCAGGTGGTAACTCGGGAATGCTGTACAATGGTGGAGTTAACCCCATGTAGTGTTTTGAATGCACTATCGGCTTTAAAACTGTCTCACTCGGTTGGTCCTGATGGTTTTTCAGCATACCTTTTTTAAGAGATCAGATCCTTTATTTGTACCCCGTTGGACCATATTTTTAAATTATCTTTTTCTTCGGGTCGTTTGTTCACAATTTGGTCAACCGCCAATGTAATTCCAATTTTCAAGAAAGGTGATGCTGCAGATCCACACAACTATCGGCCTATTGCCTTGACGGCAGTACCATACAAAATCATGGAAACCATAATTCGGGACCATATGTCAGTTTATTCTGAAACTCACAAGCTGATTGGGAACGACCAATTTGGCTTTGTGTGTGGTCGTTCCACTACACAGCAGCTGCTGGGGGCATTAGATCTGTGGACCAACACACTAGACGTTGGTGTGCCATCGGATCTAGTACTTTTCGATTTAAGAAAGCCTTTGAGTCTGTTGTTCACTGAAAACTTCTCTTTAAGCTCAGATTTTATGGTTTTGATGGAGCACTCTTAAGCTGGCTTGAGGTCTTTTTGCTTGGACGTACCCAACGTATGAAAATTGGAAACTCGTTTTCGGAACCAGTGCAGATTGTCAGTGGGGTTCCACAAGGATCGGTTTTAGGGCCGTATCTATTCACTTTGTATTTAAATGACTTGGTTGCAACCCAGTCAATGCAAGTCAGGAGACATTTGCTGATGACCTAAAGCTGCACTCTGCTATTGTAAACTCGACCTCAAAATATCAATTGCAACTCGAGGTCAATTTTGTGGCTTGTTCGTCTGTGGATTGGCAGCTGCCTATTTCGGATGATAAGTGCAAATCCTTTCATATAGGACATTCTAACAGCAACCACTCATATGTTTTGAACCAGACCACTCTTCCGAGTGTTTGTTCAGTTAAGGATCTCGGTGTTTGGTCCGACTCCTCCTTAAAATTCACCACCCATTGTAATCACATAGTGGCAAATGCTAATCGTTGTCTCGGAATTGTAAACCAGATTTTTAATTCTGGCTGTGTGGAAACTAAAGTCCGTGCTTTTAAAATTTATGTTCGCTTCTTTTAGAGTATGCTTCACAGGTTTGGTCCCCTTACTTGTTGCGAGACATTGATCATTTGGAATCGGTGCAGCGTCGTTTTACAAAGCGGCTGCCTGGCCTTGCACATCTGCCTTATTATCTGCATTTGAAGCGTCTCAGGCTGGACTGCGCCAACTTAAGGGTGACCTAAGTTTGACATTTAAAATTCTACGTGGCTTTCTGGAAATAGATTTACCATTCTTTGAACTTAGCCATGTGGGCAGGACTAGGGGTCATAGTTTCAAATTACTTCTCCCGTCAGTCACACTTAATTGCAGGAAGTACTTTTTTTCCATTAGGGTGGTCCCAGTGTGGAATGCTTTAGCTGAGCGGATCGTTGCAGCTGCTTCTGTCAACAGCTTCAGACAACATCTTGAGGAGTTTAACTTTGCTAAATTTTTGAAAAGACCCAGTTATGTTGTCGCCTGCTAGTTGGGTGGTGATTGTTGTACTGGTGTATGCCCAATAATGCCAGCTTGTTCATGATCATGTCTCTCCTGGTGACCACGGCTTTTTTATTATGATGAACTTTTTTATTTTTATTTTATCTTGATTATGATTGACAATTAGTTTAGGCCAGGCTTTAAACTGCAATGCATTTATTTTATTTGTTTTATTAAAAAAATTTTTTTTTAAAACATTGACAATGGTACGGCTTTTCCCCTCACTCGTCCCTCACGTTTGGCGATGCCATCGGGGATCACTGTGTCCCTGGTAGGTCTAACCTTGGTGGTAAGGCATTCGTGACTCCAACCCTATACCATCAACCCTTCTTTTATAGCCGGGCAACCGTCTTCGTTTTAAACTTTTAAATTTTTAATTTTTGTTTTAACTTCGGATGGCAGTTAGTGACCACCAGGTCCTTGCCATTCCGGTTGCGTTTGCAACAAACTTATATATTATTATTATATTATTATATACTATTTTGTTTTTATTGCTGATTCTTGCTTCTAAAAATTGCTACTTTAAAAACTGTATTTCTTTGTGCTGTGAAAAGTACAGTACCTGTCAATTTATAGCATTGTTGTCCCAATGATGCTGCTTGCTGCTTGAGACTTGAATAGCTGCCTCAGTTACCCTACCGCGCATGCGCGGTCCTCCCTATAAAGGATGCGTGCTTGGGAAGCTCGTCATCTCTTTGTCCCAAGCTGCCGCCCATTCGACAGCTCGCTGCACCTGGATTTTTCCCCGCCGTTTTCTTCTCTTTCTCCGCAGCTCTCCCAGCCCTCGGCGACCGCTACACGCCTGGCCCCCATCAGGTCGTGTATGTCGCTGACTCTGCAGCCTTCTCCGCCGTTTCCGACTACCTAATCACGGCGACCGCTACACACCCGGCATTGCACGGGATGCGCATGTCGCCTCCGACGCCAACATCGACTCCCGTTCGCCCCTCACGGCCCACCGGTTCTAATACATGTACTCGACACGCCGAAGTGCTCCTCTACAAAACCAAGTAGCAACTCCGGGAAACCTCATCTCCCACTTGGATTTTGGATTTTCGCCGCCCCTCGCCAATGATGGATGTCGCACCGTGCGACACTGCTCTTGCCTCGGATGCTGCTCTCTCTCCTCCGGCCATCCTTCCCGCCCGCGTCGACCACGGCGACACCGACGATTCTCCGCTGCTAGACGGCCAACGCACGCCGGCCCCATCCCGCTCTAACGGTCTTGGCAGAAGACGTGCGACACGCCAAAGCGCTGCTTCTGGACGCCAAGTGAAGTTCCGAGAAACCACGGCTTATGCCGGCCAACCACCCGACGACTTGCCGCTTGACTTATCTCCCAGTTCGTCGCGCAGACAACACAGCGTCACACGCAGTGAACCGCACAACCTCGTCGACTCGGTCTTTTGCCATTTTGCCGGAAAGACACCGATGCCTCCCCCGTCGTGCACCTCATCTGTTCGGCAAGCCAACACTCGTGACTGGGTCACCTCTACTTCACCTCATCTCCCACCTAGGTCTTGGATTTTCGCTCTTCCGCCCATGACGACCGCTGTGCGCCCGGCTTAGTACGGGACGTGCATCACTGCATGTCGGCAACGGCGATACCGGCAACTCCCCGCTACAAAACGGACAACGCAATCAGCTGCTTCACGAGTCCGATACGCCTCTTAGGGGGCTGATTCCGACACCAGCCCCATTACTTGGACATCTCCCACAAACTTAAAACCCGTCAGACAAGACAACCTAGCCTTTCGAACATCTAAATCAAACAGGCACCAAGTCAGCCGCCCTTCTACCGTGAAACCAACAGCTCCCTCGAGTGTCACACGATGCGACACTCCCCTCCGGAATGAAGCAGCCCTTTCGGGCCGACCAGTGACCACGCTCGGACTTCCGCCGCTCTACCAACAAGACACCAACGTCTCCCCGTCATGCATCTCATCGGTACGGCAGGTTATCACTCAAGACTGGGCTGCCCCACTACGAGCCATAACACCATAAACGTATGTCGCCCAACGTCGCCTTACCAGCTACGAAGCTCAACCGCTCGTCAGTGTCGCACGATCCCACCACAGTGTCACGACACCCTCAGACGCCTCTGCCGCTCGCATAGCATTTCCTCTGCCCGGACAACAACGACGAGACAACCATGCCGTAGCTTTTCTTCTCATAACTGCCGAAAACTCCGTCGCACAACTCTGTGTCGCACAACACTGTGCCGCACAACTTCGTTTGCCGACTGTGAAGCGCAAGCCCCCGTCAGGGACGGCCGACCCTACTGCTGTGTCACGACATCCCTATAAACCTCCACTGCCCGTAAGGCATTTCCACTCCCGAACAACAACATACGCTGCACCGGACTACCTCCGCTATAAGCCTTCCAAATCTACTGATGTTACCAAGCAGAAGCCCCGTCCGCAACGACCACTGGACGCCCGGCTCTGTACGGGACGTCCACGTCGTCATCACCGACGCCGTCTCTCCAATTCATCTCGCCGCCTCCCGTCCTTTGGACCTGATGGTAGAAGTAAGACACACCAAGGTACTCTCCCAATACGCCAAGCAGAAACCCTCGCCCATGACGACTGCTGCGCGGCCGGTGCCGTTCGGACGTGCGTATCACTAAACTATAGACGCCTCTTTTGTTTACGACCCCCACCACCTTTCTTACGAGATGCCGACACCTTCCGCATTCCTCA
>JAHWFP010182692.1:2031-18436 GCA_023313725.1 Lithobius niger
AACCCACGACCTTTGAAACCAAAGGCCGAGGTCCTACCGCTGAGCCACACTGACACGGCCAAAGGAAACGTCCATAGGCAGCATTTAACACGTGCATATATACATATAAACATACAAATCCAAAAGTCCAAAAGGCAACGTAAATAGGTTTTCATCTGTATTTATTTAACTCTTGTTGAGCCTGTGGCCTTCCGTCTTTAAATACGATTTGGTGATATTGACAGTACTGCAGCTTTAAAATTTTTTTTCCTCCTGTGCCCAGGTGACCATCACTGTCGTTTGTCACGTCTGCCCACTATCGGCCTTCGCTTTTTCTCTTCCACAGGAGGACAAGAAAGACATAATTTATGGAGGTCACCATCGGCGGGACATCATTGTGGTAAACATGCATGTGATATCACGGCGAAAGTGAAAGCAACTTAGAAATACAAAGCGCCCCAACACGTTAACGCCCTTTAAAAAAGGGTGAATCAAAGTGAACATTTAAGCACACACGATTCTTAACTGCAGCTTCATTTCTCTTCATGAGCATTATACGTTTTTCGCTTTCAACTGTCCGGTCATCTTACGACACTGTGCGAAGTACAACACCGGTCTAGACACACGGTAGTGTGTGGCGCCAAGGAAGGCAACATTGATTAGCATTCAGCAACAACTATATCAGCATTCAGTTGTAAGGGCGCGTTTACGCAACGACACCTTCTGGCTCTCCGAAAGCTACTCGCTAGTCAACCGTTATTTATTTACGATTAGTTTCCAGTTTCTATTAAATGAATGTGGCAATACATAACAAATTAAATGTTTAATATACAATACACGGATAAAGAACAAAGTTCAACGGTAATTTTAAACGGTGCCACACCATTGTTGCCATTTCACACCATTTCCAGAATTTGCTATGTTCGTGCAAAGAACAGCTTCTGACAATGATCAAACGACGGTAGAATAAATAGCTGTTCGCAGCGAGAATTCAAAATCCAACATGGCGTCCATCTCAGGGTTATCGAATCGAAAACAAACCATCGAATGCTGGTAATCAGAAATCAGTCCGCCGTAAAAATAGTTTTCTTGCTGTCATGAATCGACGCTGTCATGCCGCATGCAGCGTGCGTCGTGTCGCGAGGCACGAGGAGAAGATGTGCATCCAAGCCGTTTCCATGGCTACCACTCGAAAGCCGTATGGTCTGGTAAAGGCGAGAAGCAACCAGCAGATTAAGTATTACCAAGTAAAAGCTAGTGAGTGAGCGAAAAAATTGTCGTTGCATAATTCTATGCACGGCACTGAGTGAAACAGAAACTAAACGTAGGAGCAAACGAAAGCTTTTACACTAATTGTCAATTAGTGATAAGTGGCCTAGGCCTACTTCAAAAAAGGCAAAATCTGAAAAAGGACAGCGAAGTGCAGTACTTCACATCAAAAGGCAAAAATTCCAAACTTAGCCGCGTGATTATGGCACTCAGATTTTAAGGCGGATTAACACTTACGGTAAAGTCAATAAAATGAGCGTACATTTAAATCTTTATTATAATATCGGAGTACGGCTAAAAGGAAAGCCTAAAGGTAAACCACTTCTCCCCTCCTCGCGCCCGCATTGAAAATGCACTCTCCCACTCTACCTGCAGCCAAAAAGGAGCCAGGCATGAGTGGTCAATCAATCTGACAAGTCATCGGGAAAATGTCCCGGGAAATGTGTCCCGAGAAATGTGACCGGCCCCGTGCATAGCACGGGCTTCCTCTAGTTTAAAATAAAGTTCTATTCGCTCTGCCTACAATAGGCCCAAGCCCGTTTCGCAGTAATTAGTCTACACCAACTCGCAATGCAAGGGATTAAGGGCTCGTTTACGCAACGACAAATTTCTCGCTTACTAGCTTTCACTTGGTCAAATCTGCTGGCTGCTTCTCGCCTTTGTCGAAGAATGTGGCTTTCAAGTTGTCTATGCGTGGTAACCATGGTAACAACGTGGACGCTAATCTCCTCCTCGTGCCTCGCGACACGACGTATACGATGTGTGCAACATGACAGCGTCGATTTATGACAACTAGAAAACAATGCTGTACAACACGACGGACTGATTTCTGAATGCCGGTATTCGATGATTTCTCTTCGATTCGACAACCCCGAAACGACCATGTTGTCTTCGCCATGTTGGATTTTGAATTCTCGCTGCGAGTAGCTATTTATTCTGCCGTCGTTTGATCACTGCTAGAAGCTGTTTTTTTCAGCGATAATAGCAAATTTTGGAAACAGCGTGAAATGGCAACAATGTTGTACCAATGTTTGAAATGACTGTTGTACTTTGTTCTTTATCCGTGTTGTTATTTATAATACATTTAATTTGTTGACTATTACCGCATTCATTTAACAGAAACGGGAAATTAATCAATATAATAATTCTGGAAGCCGGCTAAAAGGAAGGCTAAAGGGAAAACCACTTCTCCCCCTCCCCCCTCCTCGCGCCCACATTGAAAATGCACTCTCCCACTCTACCTGCATGGAAACAGGAGGAAGGCATGAGTGGTCGATCAACTCAATAAAGGTTCAATCTGACACGTCGTCGGGCCGAACAATCACTTCTCCCCTCCTCGCGCCCGCATTACAAATGCGCTCTCCCATTCACCTGCATGCAAACAGGAGGCAGGCATGAGTGGTCGATCAATCTGACAAGTCGTCGGGAAGAGTGCCGGAAAAATGTCCCGGTAAAATGTCCCGGGAAATGTTTCCGTAAACTTAATTCATGACCGGCCCCGTGCATAGCACGGGCTTCCTCTAGTCGTAAATAAATAAAGGTTGCCTAGCAAACAGCGTTCCACGAACGAGAAGATCTCGCTGCGTAAACGCGCCCTAACTTGAGGGAATAGTCAACTCAACGACTCGCAACGCATATTTTCTCGTCCACTAGCTATTTGCTTAGCTAATGCTAAGTTTTCTGGTTGTTTCTCGTCTTCAACGGAACTTGTGGCTTTGACAACGATGCAAGAGAAGATCTTCTCCTCGTGGATCGCGACACGAAGTATGATGCACGCGACGTGACGGCATCGATTTTTATGACAAGAAAACAATTCTTATAGCAGTTCGAAATGGCGAAAACGGACTGATTTCTGAATGCCAGCATTGCGACGGCTTGTTTTCGATTCGACAAGCTCAAAATCTGTGCCCTTTTGCATTTTGAATTCCCGATCCAGGTTGCTGTTTTTTTTACCGTCGTTCGGTTACCGTTAGAGAGCTGTTCTTTGTGGATAAACACAGATTTCGGAAATGGCGACGATTGGTCAAAATGTTGTTGTAGCAATGTTTAAAATTGTTCAGGCCTGACGGAAAGCTCCTCTGGTTCCTTCATGTACCCTGCTGTAACGAATTCAAAATCCTGTACAAAACTGGACCGGCGTCGGATGATAATTATAAAAAGCAATTGATTTAAGTAATAGGTCAAACAGTAAGAAACGAAAAAGTGCATAAACATAAATATAATGCGACATTTCGTGACGCAGATCGGCGCCGTACCAAACAAAGGGACCGTTCAAGACCGTTCAAGTATTACGTATCAAGAAATTGGCCATTTACAACCCCTTCCTCCCTCGTCATCAATTGCTCAACCCCCGTCATTTTTGACTTTACCCTCCTCCCTCCCCTCCCATAAGAAGGGGTGTTTTTCCGTCTATATCCAGTTTTCTGAGGCATTTTTTGAGTAATTTCCAACTTTTAAATATTTTGTTTTACTGGGGTAGACGTTATCAACTGCCACCCCCCTCCCCTTCGTCGGCATTCGTAACCAGTAATCGAACCCCCCCCCCCCCCCCCCAATGGCGTATTGAACGGTCCCAAAGGTCAACACAGCAAAGCATCGTCAAAATGCTTTCAAACCAGAGTAAAATCGAAAATTTCAAGTAAATCTCTACATGCAGCTGTAAGTTATAAAAACGAAAATTCAGACTAAAACCCACAACCGTCGACCGACAAAAATTAATAAATTCGCACACAAAAACAAAGCGATTATTGTTTGCATTTGTCTAATGCCCCGTCTCCATAACGAATGATACATTAGACATTTAAATAGCATTTACAGATAAACTGGAACGGAAAGATGAACGACAAAGGTTTTTTTCTATTCCCATGTGGAAATTTGTTTTAGTTGCCCCCGACTCCGTACCTCCACCCGCACCCCTCCCCTTCCATTCCCGATTTACAAAAAGAAAAAAAAAAGGTGAAAAATCTCAAGGAGACAAGTTTCTAAAACGGTTTCTTGTTTTTGGTGTAATCATTAATCGACAACTCGTCTCCCTCCTCATCCCAGAACGAGGTTGGTATGCCTCGCCCTTCCCTCAGGCGCACTATCATCCCTCTGGCCCTCTGACCCGAAAAGTCCTGATTGGCTCGCCCCAAGGACTAATGCCGATAGTGATGGGAAGAAATTGGAAGAGTGACGCACCCGTCGGGAAGACCAGTCAGAAGAAAATGACAACGAAGCAAAAAGAGTTGTGATTTAATGCCTGTTTTAGTAGAGATGTCGAAATAGGTTGGACTTGTATCGGCTGAGTGGTGGTCATGCGATCTTAAACTGATTTGAACGGCAGGTCGTAAAGACCTCGGGAAAGTCTCTTAACAGGTCTATCAATAGGGTTTGTGTGAGAGACTAAGAGACTCGTTTGGCATCTGTGGGATTCTTTCTGGACATTTCCCGACCGTAGTAAAAGGTTTCTCGTCCCAGCTTGGATTTCCGAGTTTAGCCCTCCACTCAATGGGCCTTTCAGCTTCGAAGTCCCTAACTGGTGTTCAGGGCCGTAGGAAGGGTAAAGGCGAATATTGTTTGCTTTCGGCTGATGCCGTGTCTCCACAAAGAATGACAGCCCACCTTAGACATTTAAATAGCCATTTGAAAATGAACTGGAACGAAACCAACGAAAGACAAACCTTTTTATCTATTCCCATGTTGACATTTCTTTTAGTTCCCCCGACTTTGCACCTCCACCGCCGTCCATTCCCGATTTTAAAAAAAGAATCGTTGCCGACCATATAATCACGTAATGGGAAATAAAGCACAAATGTATGTACGTATCTTTTAAGTTCAACTCTGTACGAATAGGTGTGTTTTGACTTGGTTTAATGCTAGCTTCTCAACCACCGGATATGTTGTTGACCGAGTATACGTTTTTCTTTTAATGATCAGATAACCGAAAATCGAAATTAAAGAAAAAAAGTAACCGTCTGCAATTTACAATGTAAAACTACAGTGCGTAGGTGAATAAGGTGACGTTAAATTCTTTGCATGGCACCGTGGAAGTGGGCTGAGTGGCGGGGGAGCACAGATACATTAATCCTTTTCTGCCCACGCCGAACTGGATGATTTTTTTGTAAGTCGGGTCAATCGCGGGATTCGAACCTGCATCCACTTGGTTTGAAGACGAGGACGCTAACCACTGGGCTGTTGCTGCTGGCTTTGCTCGGGGTCCCCGGGGACCCCTCACAAAGCTCGCTTACGCGTTGGGACTCAGTTTTTTGCCGTTCCGTAGCCGAAAATTAGACGTTGGCTGTAATGTTCGGTTTCGCAGAATACTTCCATGGAACGATCATCGTATAAGTTCATCAGTTTGATATAAGGCAGCGTTACGCCTTCGTTCGAGCGAAATTGTTTCGCTAAATGATTTGTTTCAAATTCAGGTAGGGGTGGGTAAAAACGAAACACTTTCGCCCGAACGATGATATAACTCTGCCTCATCTCAAACTGATGAACTTATAAGATGATCGTTTCATGGAAGTATTCTGCGAAACCGAACATTACAGCCAACGGCTAATTTCCGTTTCTTTGAACTTTAAACAACCTTAACCTTGAAGGAGCTTCCCGACAAGAGCAACTTACAATTAATTATTTACGTTAAGAAGGTGAGCGTGTTGGATGTGACGTCACCATGACTCATTTCGCGTTGTGTGCTGTACACCTTACAATTCGTAAAAGTTATGAAAATAAACCTATGGAGCATGGTCGACGCCAAAAATGTTAACACACCTGAAGTTCGTAATATCGGTCAGATTTAGCGAAGAAAGACAATTCTGTCACCACCCGAGTAGTAAAACAACACTCTTTCATGAATAGTAAAAAAACAAACTTACCATAAAAAAAACAACGCTGAAAGGCATTAGCGGATGCGCAGTAGGTTGCGATATACTATTAAAAGCGGGGGTGGGGGAGACAACCGGTCTTCGTACATTACCGCCACTTCCGCCATTGTCGATTTCTATTATATAATCTGACGGTAGGAACCATCACTATTGCAAGTTTAAAATGTGTTAGATTTTAGGCATAGTTTTCGATTTTAGGCCTACTTTTCAACTATTAGGCCTAATTTTTTACCTGCCGTTTTAATTTCGTAGGTAGCAAGCTAACGGACAGTTGGGTTCGAGAGTAGGCCTATTCATTCGTGCAACACGGTGTCGAGACTTCACGTTGCCGTGGTAATAGGAAATCTTTAAACTACTAGAAACACTGGCATGTTAAATGCAACGATCAAAATGTTACTGTTTCATTGAGTTATGTCGAAAAAACCTTTTTAGCTGTCGGGAAGCAACTATGTTTTAATTTTTTGTGCTTTTTTTTAAATTCACTTGACTACTGTTGAAAAAGGCGGGGGACGGACAAAGTCTTTGCTACAGTTTTCCCATCTTTCGCTGTAGAGAAGACTAAACAATTTGAGGTTCTCCGCCCTTGGATGCGCGTTACAAAGCGTTTGCGCACCAATCTTTATTATAATATTGGAGGCCGGATAAAAGGAAAGCCAAAAGGAAAACCACTTCTCCCCTCCTCGCGCCCGCATTGCAAATGCGCTCTCCCATTCTATAGTTTGTTCCACATTATGTTTTCAGAAAACTGATTGGATGACGACTCGTTTCCTTGCACTTAGAGTGCAAAAACATGTGGATATCACATTTGTACACTCCACAAAGTTACTATCAGAGTTTACGAATGGGATGTTTACGGATTTTTTGCAGTCGTAGTGGAAGAAAACGTGGCGTCGTATAGTCAGTTTTCTGAAAGCATAATGTGGAACAAAGTATACCTGCATTGAAAGACAAGGCAGGCATGAGTAGGTGATCAATCCTACAAGTCGTCGGGAACAATGCCGGGAAAACGAGCCGGGAAATGTGTCCGTAAACTTAATTCATGACCCGCCCCGTGCATAGCACGGGCTTCCTCTAGTATACATAATATATTCATTGCCGTGAAGACGTGAGTTAAGTGAAACAAGTAGGCTCCCTGTGTTTTAAATTCTTGTTTTCCTTAACTGATGGTTATTGCTTGTGCATTTGCCTTTTACGTGTTGCTGCGCGCCAGCTAACGGCTGGGCGATTCGTTTGATTCGTTTGCAAAAAAAAAAAAACGTTTAATTAATCTAACGACAGTTCTTTACATTCCGATTAGAATAAAGAGGTATGTTTGCTATGGAGCAGTGACATTTGCCGCCATATTGGCACCAGTATTGGTTTTGGAGGGCATAACTACAAGGTGCACTACATAAAAATGCAGGGAAAAACAACGGAAGAGCGGATTTCTTAGGCTTAAAATAACGTTGTTTTCTCCAACAACAAAAATCGCGCGTTTTAGGTCTAAGAAATCACTCTTCACAGTATCGGCTTCAGTATGACGCCCTTCTGTTTCTCTCTGCAGTGCCCCTTGCAGCTAACCCATTAAGGCTCCAGCATAGAGTTATATACAATAATACTACGGCGTGTCACTGCTCTATAGTATGTTCCACATTACGTTTGCAGGAAACTTACTGTATGGCGCCACATTTCCCTGCACTATACGAGCGCAAAATCAGGTGGATATCACACTTGTAGACTCTACACAGTCATTGTTAGAGTCCAGGAGTGGGATATTTACTGTTTATCGTACTCGCAGCGGAAGGAAACGTGCATCATAGTTACTTTCCTGCGAACATAATGTGGAACAACCTATAGTGGGACACTGCAGCATAGTTTGTCAAAACGAGCTAATATTACGAAGTTAAGGTGTTAATACGTGTGATGTCCATTGCGCATCGTAGGCTTGTTTTTTTTTTATCTTTACGAACGCAAGGGTGGCGCGTGTGACAACAACGCTGGCCGAATCACTTTTTTCCGCGTAGCAAACACGTCATCCCACGTTCTCTGCCTTGAAATTTTACCGAGCAGACTTCAGCGCTGTTTATGAGTCAGCCATTCACGATAAAGGATAACAATTAACGCATTAATTTGACAATAACAATATTTAGATTATAAAAATGCTCATTCCTCTCCCTCCCCTTCCACCCACCACCACCACCACGGACGGACTCGTTCGAAGAAAAGGGCGGAAAAGGACGATGAAGAAGAGAAGAATTAGCAATGCGCATGCATCTTTGTCGGGACAGCGTGGAGAATCAGCTCATGATTTGTGCCAGTATAAACATACTCCGCTGGACGTCATTTGCATAAAAATGGTAATCGAGAAGAGACAGATGGACAGTTTAAATTGGAGGGATGAGCATAACTTAGGCCTTTCTTGCCCCCTGACCCTCCCCCCCCCCCCCAAATCCCGTCTTGGGCAGCCAAAATATCAAGCGTGAAGTAAAGAAGGAATTAGTGGATGAGAAAAAGAAAACCAGGACACACCCACTCCTCTCGACTCATCTCATGAATGAAGTACGGAATACCAATTATTCCGTTCACTTCGCTATTTGTTATCAGGGTAAATAGCTTAACAGGGAAAAGGCGTTGACCCGTCTCCCCGTGTCCCTTTCCGCCTACCATCTCATAAAATATACCTGCCCGAATTTTATTCCGAACAACTTGCTAATTGCAGCGGGCGTTCGTGCGCGCGCTGCACGCAATGAGATGCAAAGCTATAAGAATGGAACAAGAAACATTGATGTGCTAAGAAGATTAGGATTGGTTTTTGAGTTACGTTTATTCTAATAACGTTCAAAGAGCGTTGTTTATGACCTTAAACCAATTAGAATCATTTCTTTCTTTTCTGACTCGAATATTTTAAAAGCCCGAGGGCATTTCGTTGAAATTATGCATGAAGCCGAAGAGTGAAGACTGTATACTTTAAGCAGAGTGAAATCTTTATACTTTGATTAAAATAGGCTTTGTACTTAGAAATAAAGGCAAATTTTGAAATTAAAGGCCAATTACATCCATTTCGACATGCATGCTTTACTTTTGGAACACTTACACAATAACTAAACACAAGAATTGCGGTAGGAATACGTTACGTACGTCCGCTACAGCAATTTAATTATTGCATCACCAAAACACGATACGGAGACCGCCATTGTTTTGCTGGAACGGGTAGAAATTAATGCCCACAGATTTCACTCTTCGATTTCGAATCGCAGCCGATTGAGATAGCTCTATTGACTGTGAGAGCTCGAGAATCCGACGGCCTTAGCTGGCCACTACAACTGTCGACCAGCTAAGGCCGTCAGACGCTCGAGCTCACACAGCAAATAGAGCTATCTCAATCGGTTGCGATTCGAAATCGAAGAGTGACATTAGTCGGCATTAATTTCTGCGCGTTCCAGCAAAACAATGGCGGTCTCCATGTCGTGTTTTGGTGATGCAATAATTAAATTGTTGTATCGGACGTACGTAACGTATTCTTGCCGCAATTCTTGTGTTTAGTTATTGTGTAAGTGATCCAAAAGTAAAGCATGCATGTCAAAATGGATGTAATTGCCCTTTAACGTCCTTTTTAGCTGCTAAAGTTATCTCAGTTATGTAACGTTAACACTTTATGTCACTTCGTTGGTGCTAGCTACAAGCACACATCGAAGTCCCCTCTAGTTTTAAAATTACATTTTTTTACGGTTCTGTCCGTTTTTCCGGTTCTATGACCGAAGAAGGGCCTTCTTGTCATTTGACTCATGACATTGTAGTGGTATTTGTAATTTGATTGTTCTTTTAACTACTCTTGGTATAATGGCTGTGAGACGAGCTGAAACGTCGAGTTTTAACGTATGTTTGTGGCACTTTCTGTCTTTTATTTTGTATCATTCTACAGGTGGATTTTAAGTTTAATTAAGGTTATCTCACAACGCATTAGGGACAATTTTTCTATGTAATGATGTAGGCCTACCTGGGATCTTTTAGATGGCCACAATCTACACGAGCAAGAGAGCATTTCTATAGGCCTTTCTCTTCCCGAATGCACAGGGGAGGGCCGAAGCCAGGATTGAAGCTGTTCGACTAAAAAGGAATTCATTGCGAAGCATTTATAGAGACCTACTTTCCTTAGTGATCCGTTGTATTCCCAAGTTGATAAAAAACACCATCGCTCAAGTTCCGGTGTCTTTTATTTTGATGTCCCCTTCGGAATTTCCCATAGCTGCTTTTTGTACTTCTGAAACACAGATTGAGGAGCTGGGTGGAAAAAGGTGCACTTACGTTTTTACATTCAGGTTTACTTTCGGTTAACGTCGCTCTGTCATCCCCATGCACAATTTACCAAAAAACGGCAGAATTTAAGCTCTACCTGTTTTCGTTACGAAGATATAACCGAAGATGCGAAGATATTTTCGTTACGAAGATAGACACTGCATTGCGGCTCCATTCAACATTGTTGTGGTTGTGTGTAAAATATTTGGCAAAGGGGGGGGGGGGGATGAGGCTTAATGGCGCGTCGACAGCCAGATCACTAGCACCAACCTCAGTGGTCCGGGTTGCCACTGCGTCACATACAGAAATGTTAAACAAACCCCAAATCTAGATCGTGTATCATAGATCTGAACCTTCTGCAAAAATTAAAAAAAACCGGACAGGAGGACAGCCTTATCGCCTAAAAAGGGCAAAAGGGCTGCGTAAGTACAACAACAGGGCGTTAGTAAAGTGTCTCTACAGAAAAATAGCACAAGTGTTATCTCACTGTTTGATTACTAGTACAGTAATAGTTTTTTGGGAAGGGGGTGGGCAGGGGAGAAACAGCCTGAGAGGTGTAGAGTTATTAGAACCGGACGTAAAGACAAAAGTTACGGATGAAACCCCTTTTATATGGAGAAGAAACTTCATCCTGCTTTTTCTCAAAACTAGACTTTCGTATTTACGCCCTTTGTCCATCCAACTCTTCAATTCGTATATCCAAAAAACTTGTGAAATTCAGAGTTACAGTTTTACACGCAAAGCAATGAAGATGATGGGGGAAGGTTGGGTGTGTATTTCGAAAGTCTAACTAGCCGAAGGCTCTTATTTACAACCTCAAGCCAATTAGATTCATCGTTTGGTAGCCTCGGGGCGTTTTTAGTCGAAATTCTTTGAGAGGGAAGAGAGGGGCGCGTCTTGGCTGCAATTAGTTTCGCTTTGTAGCCAGAGTTGAAGTCAGCCAAAACCGAGATGAAGATCAGACGAGAGCCAGAGACGAACGTCACTTCAAGGTAAGATCGGAGATTTTATGGGATAAAATTGGGAGCAGACTGATTGAGCTCGCATGTTACGGACTTGGCTTTCGAAATTCTTACTTGCGTCACGCCAACGTATGCAAATCAGTGATACGAATAATAATTATGACACATCCGAATGTAGTCTTCGGCCGATGAGAGAGAGAGGTTCGTGCCCTCGGGCGATCGTTCAGGCAGTTGAATGCAACGTAAGGTTCTGACTGAGACTATAATGACAAACACTCAGCAAACAATCGACGATTACACTCCAGTCAGAGGAATTTTAACCCAAGGTTACATCGATCTGTTTTTTTGGGTTTTCGATTTGTTTTTTTTTTATTTTTTGGTGTGTCTGTTTATTACGTCACATTACGAGGTTGCATAAAACTTCTGAGGTTATCTCGCGACGAAGAAACCCGCTTTCGGTAAAAACAAGAACCCATAGCTTTCACGTGCAAGAACAACAAGAGTACGTTAAATTAAATACTAGCGATTTGGATTAATCCCTTAATTCCTTTCCCCGTACTCCGATAGACCGATTTTTTTTTACAGCGCTGTAGGTTATTTGCAAGAGTCGATCGCACGTCTACAAGGCCTTGATCTGTCGCCTGTGCTTTGCTCGGGTTCCCAATGAACCCCAAATAGCTCGTTTCGCGTTTGGACATAGTTTCTTCCATTTATCTCAAAACGTACGTCCTACTAGTGGCGCATCCAGAGGATGCGGGGGGGGGGGGGGGGACAGGAGGGCACTTGCCCCTCCCAAGACACGAGATAACAATAAAACTGAGCAATTGCGCGCAAATACCCTCGATTGTTTCTGACATCAGAAGGGCCCTCTCTTTCCCCTCAGGTAGGGTGACGTTAGTTTACCAACAACCCAACTTCGTTTGCGAACCCAGTGTTTCCTCTCACCTCCCTCCCCAACCCTGTACGAAAAATAATTTACATCGAAGCTAAAAAAAAAAAGTAAAAAATTTGCTGTCATTAAGAAAATTTCTCAAATTAAGCTGAAAGAGCATGAAAAGATATGAAACTTATTTAACTGTTAAACTTCCTTTTTTTCTGCTATAATAGGGATCTCCCCAAAAGAAATCTTGTTTAGGATTTCTGCTAAGAGACCGTTGAAGTACTGATAGCAGAGAGCAACGGCCAAACTCACTCGCCAAGTTAATCCCTACGATTAACAAATAGGTGAAAAGTTAAATGAAAAATCTGAAAATCGCTTACTGAGCAATTTTCAAGTATTTCATTTAACGTTTAGTCTTAGTCGGTGGGGTTAACTTCACGATAGAGCTTGGCGTTTGATATCATGACTTCAAACGGTCGAATAGCTTGGCAGAAATCATTAACAAGAGATATGTTTTGGGGAGATGTTACACATATTTTACCCAAAATGACAAGAACAATTACGACATTTAAAGCCAAAAATCCAGTTTTACAATTTTTTTTTTTGGGGGGGGGGGGCGGGGGTCTTTATATAGGTTTCCTTTAGTAGGTTTACGTGTCCTAGACTTTGTCGAAAGTCTAGCAAACTCGCATTATTTAGCAATGAGGTAAACAACAATTCTTCATTCGTGCTGACGTCATCCTGCGTTACTGACGATTGCGTGTTCATGGTTGTAAACGAAACTTGTTGTTCATTGTTGTACTATGAAAGCAAAATGTCTAATTCCCGTGACAACAACAACAACCTGTTGTCGAGTGTGGCATGTTAAAGATCCTAGTTTTTCCGCTTGTATTTCTCCAGCTAAATTGTTCCTTTTATCGTCGTGGGGCAGATAACCCAGTTTTGGGTTCGTACTCCCTAAAAACAAACAAACAAACAACAACAACAACAAAATGTTGGGTTTTATAATGAACTTACTCTCGTTTGAGTTGCTTCAACATTAGGGTTCATTATTAATGCTTACAGTTGTAAATCGGTGAGTTCTGCTGCCTGCCGTTTGCTGCAGCACCTTCTCAACGGAAATTGAAATTGAAATTGTTTTTTATTGGGGCCGCGACCCGTAGTCATGCGCCCACAGCAAACAATACAACAACTACAACCAATCAATACAACCAACACATCAAATTAGTCCTCTTAATGACAGCCGTAGTTCTAGCATCAACACAATTACAATTTCACTTACGAAAACACTCACGCCCACCAACTGCGTTTCTCCACTTCTCAACGGCATTTCTTTCTTACAACTACCACGATTACGCGCGCAACGCGCTCTTGTGGTGACAATCTACGCCACTGATCTTTACGCCAAGATTAGATAGCGCATCGGACGCACTGTAGGGAGCACTGTTCGTGCGCCCTAAAAAAACAATCAAACAAAATGCTGTAATCTGCACTTAAAATAGTGAGATGGATCGCTAACTTTGAATTTATTAAGGAAAATTGCAAATTAGCCAACAGCGAAAATCATACACTACAAATAACGTAGTTCAGTAAGCCATCTACGTTATTTCTAGTGTATGATTTTCGCTGTTGGCTAATTTCCAATTTTCCTTAATATTATTTCCAGCGATTTATGTCTATTTTAGTAACTTTGAATTTACGCTTCTCCTAATCTTCAGACCAGAAAAAAACACATCGCACGGATAGCTGCTATAGCTATCTGCAAAATTTCAGCTTTATTATGTGTCGCCTGGAAGAATTTATTTTCGTGAAATGAGCTACTTAGCTGGATAGATCTAGCAATTACGCAAAAAAATCAACGTTGTTCACGCTTTTTTTTTCAACAAGAAAACGTTACGCTGTGTCAACAATAGTGACTGTTGTATGGTTTGGCGACCAAAGTCTTCCAATCAAACAAAGTTTAAGCCTTTTATTTTTATTTGTCCTCAGATGTTTGAAAACAGCCAAACTACCTCAGCTGTAAAAATTGGCCACCATGCTCACATATGTTAACGCACGTAACTGAGACTGGCCTGTATGTATTAACTGGCCTGTATCTGAGAAACGAAACCGTCTGCCTCGCTCTAATTTTCAAATTAAGACACACACTAGTGTATGTCGTAATTTGAAAATTATTCACATGACTTTTAAACTTCATCCTTATCTTGCTATTAATCCCTTGACTTCTTCTGGGAGATAAGCTGTCGGTTTCGTTTCTCAGATACAGGCCAGTTAACTGGCGTTGAGTCGGGAGGCAACACACGCGATTTCTGCCTCAGGCGGCCTTGTCTTGCAGTGGCCATCTGCTTCGCCTCTTCACGCTCGTGCAACGCTGTTGCAAGTGTAGGTGCCACGTGCTTGGATTAATTGTTACCACCAGAGTGGTGTTTTCCCGAATCTATCGATTATAATAATAGCGTATTTTTAACGTGTGTTATTCGAGAAAATAGTTACGATCAGTAGTTCCAAATTTGACCGCATGGGGTCGCGATCATGAACGAGAAGTGAAACCTGTGGTAATATCGTCATGGACACTCCCTTTCAGGTCGCTGCCTAGAGTAGAAAGCAGCGATGTAAAACCACAACACCACATTTTGTTTACAACATTGTTCCCTGTCTGGAAAAATCTCAAACAATTATTTTAAGCACAAAAAAAAAACCTCCTCCATTTTCCCAGAGAGGATGGGTTGGGGCGGGGTTTACGGGAAGACGCTCCCCATCAATCCGCCCTCTTCCGTGGACGTCACTCAAATCTCGCGTCTCGCAAGAAAAATACCTAAAAAACTCGTATTGTATATCTCAACGTTCAGTCGCATTGTCACTGTTACGTAACAACCTTGCAGGGTACGCTGCGAATGCCATTGCGGTGACCCTGTACATCATCGACTAGTTTCGCCCCGAACTCTTTTTCTCTTTTTTTGCCTTTAGAGATGGGTAATCAAATTGTCACGATCGGGTCGAATTTAAAACTGATAACATCTCTCTGGATGCGCCTCGTTAAATATTAATAGCCGCACTAATTACAAGGGAAGGGCACGTGCAACATGTGTTTATGCACGCGGCATTACAGGGTGATATTAGCCCTCGCAACTGGGCTAATTTAGAGCCCTCAAAGGGGTGAGGAAAGAAACCTCAAGCGAAAGATTCGAGTATTCTCCACAGACACGCACGCACACAGAAGACGAAACAATAACAGAGCGGCGGCGGCGAAGACGAGTGTTTTGTCTGACTCATCCTCTTCGAGGCAAAGGGTTAGGAAATGGCTCGAAACCATTCCCAAGTCTGTCATTAACACGCAATAATATTGTCAGTAAACTGGCCCTGCCCCAGCGCGGAATACCATGGTCTTTAATGGATTCTCTCTCTCTAGAGAACTTGCACGCATCATCGCGGTTGTAAAAAAGGACGATATCAGACCATAAACATGTATGGAATCCCTGCTGTTCTTGGAGTTATAGGTGGTTGTGCATTCCGTCTCTGGACGTTACTGATAGGGAGTGATGACTTACGTGGGTTAACCCCTAGGAAATCTGTATTATCGTGTAGGGTTCGTCTTTTTTAGAGTCCCGAGGTTAAAGATCTAATGCGTTCTTAGTTCAGATCCTGGGTGCTGCCCGGTGCCCACCACGTTCGCTCACCGTGGTTGCGTTCCAGGGAATCCTCACGGAGCTCTATTTTCCCCGCTGCATTTAATAGTCGTATTTTGTAGAGATTGTAGTGGTTGTGAACGGGGTTAAACAACTGTTCAAAAATAAGCTATGCGTTTCTTGTAATGTTTTGATATGTCGTTAACGACACGGCCGCAGAGAGAAGTGGTGGGGTCCGGAACAAAATTCTCACTTTCCAACCTATTTTCTCTTTCCTTTCCCCCCAACATTTGGGACCGAGTACGTGGGGGAAGGGGATTGAGGCTTAATGGTGCGTCGACAGCTAGGTCATTAGCGTCAACCTCAGTCACAGTGCAGTGGTCCGCGTTGCCACTGCGCCACACATTACAGAGATGTTAAACAAACCCCAAATCATCGATCTGTACCTCCTACAAGATTAAAAAACCCAGGGTAGGAGGGAGGACAGACTTATCACCTTATTGACCGAGGACGGGACGGAGTCCCAAAAGTAGCGGGGCCCGGGAC
>JAHWFP010182692.1:18536-31558 GCA_023313725.1 Lithobius niger
GGCCTGACAACGAGACGTGTTTCAGTCTCATATCATTTTGGCATGGAATACAGGACGTCAGACTTTCCTGTAGTGGTCCCGTTAAAAAACTAACAATTTTTTTTTATTTTCAGCTTTTCTGTGTTTAGTTTCTGAGTGTCGTTAACCCCTTTGAAAATAAAAAAATAAAACAAAAACTTGACGAATACAGTGGGGGCCGAAAAGCCAAATGGGCCAGGGTTAGCTAAATATCGATACAAATCGGATAATCCATTTCCGTTGCCTTCTGGACTTAAATGTCAATTTGCCTGTTCGCGAGAATTAACCTTCTCTTAACTTACAAAATTGTTAACGGCCTCACTTTTACTTGTTGATTTGTTGTTTTTCAACCCGTGTCCTTGTAGGGTTACTAGGGGCCACTCCCAAAAACTGGCTATGGCTTCTGAGAAGTTGGCCTGCAGAATGAACTTCTTCTCGGTCAGGGTGGTCCATCGATCCATGGAACTCTCTTCCGAGAGAGGCAATACATCCGTCTTCAGCCGACCATTTTAAGCTTCAGTTTGGGAAAACTTGCCTCCGAATTTTCGTGAAGAGACCCGAATTTGTATCTTGTGAATAACAATTGTCTATTCATAAGCAATTGTTATTCACAAGATACAAATTCGGGGAACCCTAAAAAAGCTCCCATTTCGTTGCTCCGAAATGGTTAGAACTAGGGTGCTATCCGATCACCTTCAAAACTTTAAACTTTCGTCCATGATTTTAATAATAATAGGTTTATTCAGCAATCCGCCGAAGTTCTGTGAGAACTTGTGTGTGCCGGATTACAACATAAAAATATGCAAGGACATTGTGCGAGGATAAAAAAAAAACAGAAATATGGTGTTTTAAACCGTGAGACAGTTTGAAAGCAAGGCAGGAACATATGGTAAGACATTACACTTGCAACTGATAACACCACTAAAAATCAGCAAATGAAAATATAACAATGCTAACAATATCAAAAACATTATTAACAGTATCAGGGTCATATCAGGAACAAATTAGTCCTCCCAAGTTAGTTTGGTTCTTTATTTTGTGTGAGACCAAATAATGCTTGCTTAGGTAACGATTGGACTACTTACACGGAGGGGTGGGGGGGGGAGGGTTCTTAATTTAATTACCTCTCGTTTAATTTTGAAAGTCATCAGCAGCCATGAAGCCGCAAACTTTACACCTTCATTTGACCGTCAGACAGCCGCTGTTGTTATTATTCTATCACGATTCTTATTATTACGGTTATCACCGGTCTGACCTCGGTTTCCCATGTTAAAGCCGAAATTTCGATGCTTAATTTCTCAACTGCCTCTTAATATTTTCTACTAAAATTTAATATGTAAGTTTGTTGGACATGGTGGACACGTGCCCCCAACTTTTATCAATTTCCGATTGGTCCCATCGGAGATCTGGATTTGAGCTGGAATCGTGATTTTCATTTTTGGCTTGTTGTTGTTGGCACGACACGTTTCTGCTACACTCTCTACAGATCAAACTATTTGTAATATAAAGCTGGTTCTTAGCGCATTAGCTCTTTTTACAGATATTGCGCTGTAGATAGTCCTTTCCATATGGCCTTTTTTTTAATTGGTCCAGTGGTTCAGGCTTTAGGGACCCCAAAACGACCAGATTGATTGTTTTACATTGTAAACATTGTTATTATGCAACAATGCCAATCAGCAAACGCTAGCTGCAAGACGTAGACCGAAGATTACAGAATTTGTTTCCATATTGGTTTGTGTAAACCGTAATGATAAATATACAATACATTAAAACATGCTAATCTAAACTGCATGGTGCGCCAAATGTAGCACAAATTAGTAAACAAAAACGAACTCGTTTGATGCTAAGGTGAGGTTTAACTGATCCGAAGTTAAATCAGCAAAGGAACACAAATAAACTTTCCTGCAAGGTTTCAGATGCTGCAGTGTTGCTGTACTGTTTAGACCACGTGAAACCTTACTGCTGTATTCAACCATTATATACGTAAATGCAATTAACGCCGGAGCCCAAATTTCAAAACCTTTCGAACAAACGAAGAATAAGTAACAGCACACTACACACTCGACTACTTTCTTGGCTAAAATTGTTCAGTGTTTTTCAATCGCGTCGTTTACTTTCCGTTCATCACCCTACTCATGATAAATGCATAATTGTTTTAATATTTTCAAGTATTTTTTCAGGCATGAAATTTCACTATTACTCTCTAGGACATTTCAAGATTTTCACGGACTAGCACGAACCCTGAATCACATGTAGAGCTGTGCTAAGCACACTATGACGATTAGTTTTTAAACATTTTCTACCAATGTCGTTTAGCGAAGAAGAATGAACCAATCATTAGCTGATACTATCGTGTGCCAAAGTAAAAATGTTAAAATCATTTCACTGCAGCAGTAAGGTTTCACGTGGACTAAACAGTACAGCAACACTGCAGTATCTAAAAAACCTTACAGGAAAGTTTATTTGTGTTCCTTTGATGTTTTGATTTCGGATCAGTTAAACCTTACCGTAGCATCAAACGAGTCCACTGCACTGTGACTGAGGTTGGCACTAATGACCAAGCTATCGACGCGCCATTAAGCCTCCCCCCCCCCCCCCCCCCCCCAAACGAGTTCGTTTTTGTTTATTAATTTTGGTGATCGTTTGATCTACCTGGTATGCAGCATCTTACTAAATATTTGGTATTTTAAAATCTAAACCGAAACCTAAACAATCTGGTAATTACAAGACGAAAAGCCAGAGGGGCCAGGGTTAAATAAATACAGATGCAAATTCCGTTGCATTTTGGACTTAAATGTCAAAGTGCTTATTCGCGAGTAGGAATCCTATGACGTATGAGACTGAAAACCGAAGATCTCAGCCGCTATCAGTATCGCTCAGTAAATAAATATAGATGTAAATCTATTTACATTGCCTTTTGGACTTAAACTGCAGACTGCCTAAACGGGAATTGAACCCACGACCAAAGCCCAAAGTCCTACCGCTCAGCCATACTGACACGGCCTGTGTCATTGGTCTCAAAGGTCGTGGGTTCAATTCCCGCTCAGGCAGTCTGACATTTAGTCCAAAAGGCAACGTAAATAGGTTTGCATCTGTATTTATTTATCACTTCTCGAGCCATTTGGCTTTCCGTCATGTTTATAGTATCGCTCAGTGGTAGGACTTCAGCCTTTGGTTTTAAGGGTCGAGGTCTCATTTTGACATGTAAGTCCTACAGACAACAAAAATGGGGGTTGCATCTTTATTTATTTAACGAATAGTAATCTTGTATCATAATCCGTTTTCTTCATTGCTGCTGCCGAGTGAACAGAGGCAAAGTCACGTGACTATGTACGACCTGTTTCCAGGGCCGTCTGACGAGATACAGGTGATACTAAAATTCTACGGTGGTATGGTTGTGTTCAGCTTTATATAACAAATAACAGTTAATTGTTTCTTTGGAGTTTCCGTCCATTTTTACTGCTTATGTCACAACGGAGACGGATAATTTTGCTGCCAACATTTTTTATAATGATCATTCAGAGTTTACAAACGGCAGTGATGACAATCAAGTTTATTGATGAAAATTAGTTGTTTGTCCGTATTACATCCTTGTACTCATTTACAGGTCATGGTCTTCTATAAAATCAAAATTGCTTCAAATTACTTGTTTTATCCTTTTTTTGTTTTGGTACGTTTCTTTTTTCTTCTGCCTTGTAGACTTTTACAAATTAAGTTGTTTCTTTCACACCTTAAATAGTGGTAATAAAAAAATATGTTTCCCCCATATTGGTTACGACACGACGAAATTAGGCCATTTACGATTTTTTTCCTCATCTTTTAAACTGAGGTATAATTTCATATTTCAGTTAATTGAGTTGTTTGGAACGTAAAAGCCGTTGAGGAATTGCTTCTTTATATAGTTTGGGGCTATTCGGAAAGAATTTGGAGGTTTTAATAGCAAAGTTCGCCAACGGGAAATTTCACTGAGCGAGGGTTGGCCTATTTAAAAAGGATTTTGCTTTTAAATGTGAAATTTAACGTAAGAAAAATAGAAACCAATTTTAAAAATTACTTATTGTCAGACCTGGCTGCGTTAGATTTACTTTTTTCGAATGACGAACTTCTGGAGGAAACATTAAAAAACGTACGCATACTAAAGAGGTATTGGAAAGAAGGTATTGTATAGAAAGGTATTAGAAAGAAAGGTATTGGAAAGAAGAAATGGAGCAGTTATTATTTGGTCTATTTTTTCCACACACACCCTAGGAACCATCGTTGTAGTAAGTCTGCACTTTACTAGGTGTTACCACAAGTAAGCAGGTTAACTTGCGTGACCTTTTTTTTTTGTGTGTGTGTTAGCAGATACATTCTAAGACTCATTAAAGGGCAATTACATCCATTTTGACATGCATGTTTTACTTTTGGATCACTTACACAATAACTAAGCACAAGAACTGCGGTAGGAATACGTTACGTACGTCCGATACAACAATTTAACTACTGCATCACCAAAACACGATACGGAGACCGCCATTGTTTTGCCGGAACGCGCAGAAATTAATGCCGACATACCCTTGAGCTACTCACAGCCAACACAGTTATCTCAATCGGCTGCGAGTCGAAATCCATAAGCACCATCTTTCGGCATTAATTTCTGCGCGTTCCAGCAAAACAATGGCGGTCTCCGTATCGTGTTTTGGTGATGTAGTAATTAAATTGTTGTATCGGACGTACGTAAAGTATTCTTACCGCAATTCTTCTGTTTAAGTGATCCAAAAGTAAAACATGCACGTCAAAATGGATGTAATTGCCCTTTAAGCACCTAGGAATGGTACTCTAGAAACATAGGAAGCAATTATTCTCTAAGACACACCACAGAATGATTAGAAATTGCCTCTGAACCTCTCGCAACATTCGGCACATTAGTCAAGTCCGTAACAATTAAAGATTACTATTTTACTTATTTTTTACAATGTGAGGGCGCATTTATGCAAAAACACCTTCTCGCTCACCGAAAGCTATTTGCTGGTCAACCGTTGTTTTTGTTTACGATTAGTTTCCAGTTTTTACTAAATGAATGTGACAGTACATAAAAAATTAATATTATTATAAATAACAAGGATAAAGAACAAAATGCAGCAGTAATCTGGAATTCTTTCCTGAAAGTATGCGCAATGTTACATGCAATAATATTGGTCACGTGACTCCGCTTCTTGCCCTATACCCACCGTAGACGGTGGTCTCCAGCCGCCCAGTGGGTTAGTTAGACAGTTTGGTATTAAAGCTCCTCGAGGCCAGAGCTCTTATTGAAGCGGAGCCCCGTTTTTGAATACACTCCAATGCAACTTTTGTACTCGCATCACGCAATACCCACTGCACCAATGAAGACCAGATTTTGAACATTGATAGCGTTACACCAAGAGGTGGTTTAAAAAAAAATTAAAATCGGTCATGTTGTTGAGGAATAATCAGAGTGACAAAATGGTGAGGTGGTGTGAGCTGCATTCCCCTGTGATCACTCCGAAGCGCGAAAATCTGTCGCATAGTTAGTAAATATCAAGATGAATGTAATGCGCGCTGAAATTCCTGCCAGCATTAATTTTCAAATGAACTCAAAATGTGATGCTTTCCAACAAAAATTCTTCAAATTTACGGGTGCTTTGTCTGCTGATTATTCTGTGATTAATACTCTCTTCACTCCATTTTGTCGACAGGATAACCGATGTCGCCGTAGTCTATGTCAGCCCTGCATTTAACGCACCTCCTTCTGAATGAACTAGCAGGGAAGAGGAGGACCCAATCTCAACGACTATTTAGCGCGGGAATCGTAATTCGGCGTAGGATGCACGTAAAATAGTCCCAGGAACAAAGGAACATGCATTCATGTTGGCTTTCTATATGACTCAGTTTTGCGACATTAGTTCATACGTATGTAAGTTGCCAACACATTCATTTTTTGTTTTTTCTTTCGTGCCAGACGATTTTGCGACATTAACTCTAGCCTGTGTAAATGTTACAAACGCTATTCTCACCGGGTCGCACGACATACCGGAAGGATTTATGCCCCTTTAATCACAGTAGCTGAAAAAAGTCATGTGACACTAGGAGTGAATCGAACAATACGTTATTCAGCCTAAAGTCAATAAAGAAAGATTGCATAAATGCAGCTTTTTCCTTGGCAGCAAGCTTTACAAAGGTGTACCAAACAACTTAAAAGAAATTGTAGAGGTTTACTCTTTCAAAAAATTCTTGTTTACTAGCTGTACCCCCGGCGTAACATACGCCGGTCTAGCCGGTTCCCGCATGCCTGAGCATGACACTGTAGATGGGGCCCCAGGTTCCCCTATTGTGTGGTCTGAATATCCCCATCCCTGCTACTACTCCCTTTGAACCCCTGCTGATTTGTGTTATGGAAGTAAATGTCTATTTTCAATGAAGGACGTTTCTCCGTTATAATACTAAACCCAATAAAGCCAACAGCGGTCGTCGTGCATGCAGTGATTGTTACTCAACCAACTTTGAAACTCTTCAAGTCGGTTCTAAGAACTAGCATTATTAAAGCAATATGTCTATTGTTACAGGCGGTACTGGGCCCTAGTATTATTTAAACTAAACTTTTATCTGTCGCAATAAGTATGGTTTACCTTGTTGATCCGTTAAGTTCCGATGCACGTTATTTTATAGTCCGTTTTATGTTTATGGTTCTATAGTTTTATTATTACCAAGAATTTATATGATTTATAAATTCTCATTATTACTTATCCACCCAAAACCAAAACTGGTAGAAAAACCCGCCAAGTTTCCAAAAACGGTCGGCTTTTGAAGGTAGTGATATCATTCCACCAGGGAAAGGCCGCCAAGGTTAATCCTATTAGCCAAGTTAATCGCACATACTAATAGTTCGAAAGTTAAATGAAAACTAGAAGATTTCTACTAGCGGCCTTTCCCTGGTGGAATGATATCACTACCTTCAAAGGCTGATCGTTTTTGGAAACTTGGCGGGTTTTTCTACCGGTTTTGGGTGGATATCATAACTTTCATAGGACTGTGAACGTACAAAAGGTTACACCGTCTTATCTTCATCTGTACCTTTTTTCTGGAGGAATTTGATATTTATAAATTTTCACATTGATAATTTTCAAATTTACCATTGCCAATTAAGCGTTTGATTAGCCAAATTGACATGACTTAGTTTATTGTACGAGCATTCGTCACATGCTTACGTTTCTTCAATCCCATTTTTGTAGGCACTGGCTAACAATCGCTGAATTCGTTCGCTTCACTCACTCAATCAGCGCATGCCCTTTAGTTGTTTTGTTTATCCTTGTACCTTCCCCTTACTTTTTCAAGATTTCGGCAGCATTAGGATTTATTCTCGACATGACAAGCTACGCTTTTAGTTGCTTGCAATTGATAGGCACATGTAACTTAGGGCTGTGAACATACAAAAAGCCAGTGCACCATCTTATATTTCGCTCTACCTTTCTGTTTGAAGGTATTTCATGTCTGTAAATAATTAGCCGTTACATCATAAAATTGAGAATTTTTTTCGTTTGCTTTCTTCGTTCACATTTATTCATGCAGAAACCTCCGTTGCTAAAACAGCAGAACGCGAAGCATTTTAATATTGGATTTTTAGCAAAAACTACACTTGGTCATGGATGCTCGTATTGTTGCGTAACCATCACCTAACGTGCATCCCTTTATTCTTACGCAGTCCACGTCAACGTTTATGTTTCCTTATTTTGTCCTTCGTTACAGTTCAGCTTTTAGTTCTTCCAGACTTTTACAATCATCTAATCACTAGTGTTGATTGTTCAAGCCATTGTTGCTTGAAATCTTTGGTTGCAACTTGGAAAAGAAACGAAATTTAAATTCCCTGGTGTCGCATTTCAAAACCCTCCCACGCATTTATCCTGACCCCTACAACCCCAAAACCAACAAAAGGACCATGCTTATATCACCATGCATCCATGTTCAAAAGTTCAGCTACATAGGACGTCTAAATTTTGCGCTAGCCATGAGCAAAAAGTCTATGGGATTTAACATGGGAAAAATCTTATTAGCTAGCTAGCTAGATAGTAACATAAAAACAACGTTATTGACGCATCATTTTGTCTATGATTGGTGGACACTCATCCTTTAAATTTTAGATTTTCTTAATATCTGACCCTTCCCCTTACATTTTCCACAATTTGAAACATTTCCGTCGCCTTGAGATTTATCCTCAACATGCCAAAATGTGCTTTCAGCCGCCTTTTTATCATTAACAATAAATTTTTTAACAATCGGAAGTCTACAATGGGATGATCTACTGTTACTTGGCGGGGACACACTAGCGTGTGTCTAGATATGTTTTAAAGTTACGCAGCGACTTATCTTCATGTAAAATGTTTTATACTTTATTGTTTGGTACACTACATGCCACACGTGGGCATCATTATTAACTGTAATAAACAGCTACAGCGTGCACAGACCACCGATAGGGCAGGGGCAACTTATGTAAAAGGCGCGCTGAGGTTTTTTCTGCACTTTTTTTTTGCTCGTCGGTCTTTTTTTTTACCACTCTTTTAGCTTATGTTTTTTTTAATCCTTTTCTGCCCATTTCCCGGCCTTCTTTTTGCCTTTTTTTTTGCCTCTTGGCCCTTTCTCTGGCTGCAGCACCAGTGTTTATCGGTTCAGAAAACCAAAATAGAGCATATTTGGTTACCACCCCTGTTCTCTCGCCCCCCCCCCCCTCTGTACACGCCACTGGTAATAAACTGGCTTACTACTTACTACTGCTACTACTAGTAACGCGAAAATGTGGAGTAACGCGAAAAAATTATGTGTATCTCATTTGGAAAGCATGCCCATTTAATTGCTATTTTCGTATTTAGAACTGCGTACAACATCAGTTACTACTATATACTAGTAGAAATCCCTTGACTTTTCTTTAAAAAAAAAAAGGAAATTAATTGAGAGCTTCTCCGGTAGATGGCGAACGACATGTGTGACACGGAACCAGTAATAAAAAAAAATGTCGTCCGTCATAATTTGCGACGTCCTCGCTAGTAAACCGATTCGTTCTAGAAATAGCCGTCCTTCTTTGTGTCACCACTATTTCCTGTCACGAAACGCCTTTGTTTCGTCAAAGTGGACCGGCGTTCCCGCTTCACTGGAGTCGATCGAGCAAACTAAATTCCTTTCTGCCCACCCATTTCATTTAACTATAACTTTTAAAGCGAATGACAGATTTAATAGCAACAAAAACCGAAGGTATCTGTGTTGAAAACTTGTCTGAAGGCGAAAGTGCTGCGAACTCCGCATAATTTTTTTCTGTGCGTAAATGCCCTGAAGAACACAGCTGCTGGTCTGCGGAAGGCTCCTGTGATCCCATTCGACGACACGGTAAAGCATTGCTATCGCGCAAACAATGTTGCCACGTCACAGCCACTTTCCCATTGTTGCTTTCGCCTTCTGTTGACTCCGTGTATTTTTACCCCTTGCCCTGATAAATCGATTCGGTAAATCGTTCAGGAAACATTTAAGTGGTTATTTGATCAAAACCCTGTGAGCTTAGCTTACGAGTTAACACTGACAACTTTTCTTAGTTGGTTGCATTGTTTTCTAGTACTTAGGGACAGATCAGGCAGGACTGCTAGGTGATCGTCAGGGACACTGGACGTACTAATTATGTCAGTGAATGCTGCTTTAACTCCATGGCCCTTGCCTGCTTGACCTCTCTCTCAGTTTGCCTTTCTCTCCAAGCAACTCACTGTTGCCCTGAATTTAATATATTATCTTGTAACAATCTTGGACAATAACAATGTAAAAGTATTGTAAATCAATTCATGAACATTGTAAGCTCGAGTGTTGCCATGCCAACAATGTGACCATGCTGTTTAAGGGCAACAATTGCCCAATACCACTCCTCCCATTCCAATCCAACCAAGCCAAGAGTAAGTCCTAATTTCGATTGCCTAACTAGAAAATTGCCCTCCATATTTCTCCTCCCTTTGCTCCAACTTAAGTCATCATGCCCCCAATATTTTCACTATAATTCACCCCATCACATCTGTAATTAGGCAGGGTTACGTTAAGGCAGGTGAGCTACGACATCTAAATTATCCTGAACTAGTAAAACATCTTTGGCAAACTTCTGTTTAATTACTGTCTCATAGCTTCACTGTTCCACCATGCATTAACCAAACCAACTCATTCACATTTCCGCCCGAACGTAGTCCCGTATCCCTACAGTACTCGTACGTTTTCCCCACTTTTTTTTATTATTAATTTGTTCTTAATCGCGCTTTGTTTGTTTTTGGAAACCCTGTTTTCCACATTAATTACTGTTTTTATTCCTGTTTTTTAAAAAGATGTTTTTTTTTGTGCGATCCTTACCCACACGCCAGCATCTGCTCTTGTGGTGTCAGGTTCGTCTTTTGCCAATTATTTCCTTGTAAACTGTACTGAAATTACTCTAAATGACGATCTTTCCCTATAAATTTAGCTGCAATTTGGTGCGAATAGCTGCAATCGGCCATGTTGCTTACGCCACTGGGGAATTCCCCAGTGACGTAAGCAACATGGCCGAATGTTTAGATTTTCATCAATCAGCTGCATATACTGAGGATGGCGCATATATTCGCCAAAAATTCAACGTTTATAATAAATGAACTGCAGGATTCCCAGACGTGTGGGGCTTTCACGTTTTAACCACGACTTGCATGGAATTTTTAAAGATTAATATAAGTTTCAATAGCTGGTTTCACCATTAAAGATTAGTTTGTGAATGAACGAACTCATTTGTGTTTCTAATTTTTTTTTTATTATATTTCTTTCTTTCTTTACATACCGAATAACTACCATAACAAAACTACTACGATATAATTGGTTTTCGGCGTGGATGGTCGTAGCACGAGTTTGCAAACGATTGGAGTTTTGTTGTTAGCGGCAAATCGTGACAATTGCCACGCTGCGGCCGTCCACCGGTCTATTTTATGGCCGCGTAATTACGCGTGCAAATTTGCCCGTGATAACTGCAATTATTAGGCTCCAAGACATCGCGTAAATACGAAAGCCGACGGGTTAGTCAGCAAATATACCAACCAGAGCTTTGCAGCGTGTGGGCGCAAATGAGTTGGTACAGAATAGTGATACACTGAAAAATCAAAATAAAAAATTTAAAAAACGTAAAACTTTGCGAACGATGGATCAAGTCAATCAGTAAAAAGGTAAAAAAAAAAAAAAAAAAGTAGGCCTAACAAACGCTTTTGTCTTCTACGAAACTGGTAAAAGGCGGTTGCTGAAATCGTGTTTCTTGGAAGCCGGGAAGCGTGAGAAAGACGAGAAGCGCAACTCATCGCGATTCATCACTTAAATTTTTATGGACTTGTGATGGGAGAGACGTTTAAACACTATGGTATTTCATTCAAGGATTGTGGCTACTCATCCCGTCCGTTCAAAGCAGGCTTGTGCATGGAAAGAGCTAGTAGTAAAAAAAAAAAAAGGAGTCAGTAGACGTGAGGTGTCGGGTAGTTATGCTAACAACTTTAAGTGAACTGAGCCTGCCACCCCAGGGCTGAGCAGAGGGGGAAGCAAGTGTGGCTTCTGTGCCCATAGGCCGTTGCTTCAAGGGGGCACAAGCTACTAACTGAAATGAAGAGGCCACAAAGAGGAAAACAGTAAAGCCCCAGGGCCCTATAAGCACACTAATCCCACAGAAAGGTGTGAGGGGGCCCACAGAATATTTGAAGCCGTAGGCCCCGTAAGACCTCTGGGTGACCCTATGACATCCTTCATTCAGTGTGCAAGAAACTTAATGGAATAACTGAGCAAAAAACGGCTTCGCCATTTAGAAAAAAAACATTAGAGCTCGTATCCCCATACTCACAGCCGTGAAGGTGCACGAATAAAAACGAATTATATGGCATTGTAGCTTGCGGGAGGTAGTGTACAGTAGCGGCCAAAAGGTTTTGCACATTGCATCGTTCCAACAATACCCTGCACGAACCGTAATCACGTTGGACGAAGGCATGAAGTTGTAGTCATTGTTGTCAATTTCTACGGAAGAATATGAGGTTTATTAACTTCCAACAATAAACAGAATTTGTACCTTGTTTCTCAGAATCGAATAGAGTTAGCTGCAAAAGAAACAACGCAAACAAAACCTATACTGGTAGCAGGCTGCAATGCCATCACTCAATGTAGTGATTTGTAGCTAAGAGAACAATTGGAAAGAATAGTTAACACTCAGTTAATAGTTAGTGCTTACACCGCGGGCAAAGGATTTTGTAAGAAGATTTTCAAAATGTTCGGGGCATACTTGAAAAAAAAAAGGAACAAAAACTTTTTCGACTAAGTTTTTTTTAGAGATTCTTTGCTAGATGACGGACCATACCTTCCTCGCAGGGTGTTACCCGTAACTGTTGTTACTGTAACTGGACTGGATGCCCTTTGTGTAAAAACCAGTGACAATTGAGCACTCCCCTGGAACGCAATTAGCTACTTTTCCTATCCCCCACGCCCCCCCCCCCCCCGTAGTAAAACTAGCTAGACATGCGACGATATGACGAGGACAGTGGATGGCCGCACTGTGGTCGTATTTGCCCAAACTTGCACAGTTTCTCAAATTGTTAACCGATTTTGATGCTTCATTACACCATTTTAATTGTCTTGGCGAGAACTTTTCACTGGTGGAAAAGCCAAAATAATACGTTAAAGCACTGAAGAAAAATATTGGATGCGGATCATTTTTTCTTAACACAGGTGGTGTCGCGGACACTGGCAGAAACAGGGCTGTAGCTCGGAATTTTTTGCGGAGGTCAGGGGCGGGGGCGCAAACTGGCAATTTTAAGCCCTCACCGCAATTAAGTTCCACCGCTATTTTATGACACAATCGCAATTTTACCCCCCACGTAATTTTGCCCCAACTTGACAAATGAATGCAGTCTAACTCTTAAACACAAGCGAAAAGAATAAAAAATATCGAAAAGTAAAATGAACTACGAACTTTTTAAGCCCTATTTTTTAAGTGTTTC
>JAHWFP010182692.1:46831-77420 GCA_023313725.1 Lithobius niger
CCACCAACCTCTGAGTTCAGTCAGTTAAAGGATTCTTCGCCAGTAGTACGGGGAGGGGAGACTCAAGGCTTAAAGGTAAACTTGCCGAGTAAGACTAGGATTAACCTGGGAAGATGTTCTGGATTAGGATTTGAATTTTAGTTAAAAGGCGCCGAAAGAGATCCATTGAAGAAGAGGTGTTGGCCGCAATGGTGACTGAGCAGGAATGGGGGCATAACAATGTAGTGGAGTTGGCTCAGGTCGGGTCGTGCCACGTTCTATTACAATGGCTTTGCACAGAGAATCTGATACGAATCGTTGAACAGCACAGTATTTAAAAGATACTGACCGAAAAACGAGGGCATTATAAAACAATGTCCCAAGGGCACGCTAGCGCCAGCGGGCATTGTTTCATAATGTCCCGCGATTTTCGGTTATTACTCATTATAATACCCATTGATCCTGCAATAGAAAAACACTGCCCTATGGCGCCGTGACATTAGCCGCCATATTGGCACCAGTATGGGTTTTGGAGGGCATAACTACAAGGTGCACTACATAAAAATGGAGGGAAAAACAACGGAAGAGCGGATTTCTTAGGCTTAAAATAACGTTGTTTTCTCCAACAACAAAAATCGCGCGTTTTAGGTCTAAGAAACCATTCTTCACAGCAGTATGACGCCCTTCTGTTTCTCTCTGCAGTGCCCCTTGCAGCTAACCCATTACGGCTCCAGCATAGAGTTATATACAATAATACTACGTCGTCTCACTGCTCTATAGTTACAGGAATGTTTAGCACCCGCAAAGCCAACTAAGGTCCGCAGGTCAGAGACTCATATTCAAGCATTTTGGACGGTGATTAACATGGAAAAGCTAAGCTTAAGTTCTGTCCTCAGTGTTTAAGCGTCTAATGCCTGTCATTCTTTAGGGATCCCCAGGTTCGGTTAGGTTTCATCTTTTTCCCTTTTCGTGTCTGTTGTGCCCAATTTGGCGAATTTCTACACAACAAAATTCATCCATCTTTTAAGGAATTTTTAAAAGTTCAGACTTTCATGTGACGATAGCTCAGTCGGTGTAGGCATTGGTTGATAAACTTCATAGGATTATGATGCTGATTCGAGTCTAGGCAACGATCGAATTTTTACTTCAGTATACAAGCTGCATATTAAAGAGGTGAGCAAATCTGCAGATTTGGTCAAACGCCAGATAGCATTGAATCAGCTACACTTCTTCGTTCCTTGGCCTTTATGTACTCCTGGTAAAACTGACTTGTAAATAAGTTTGGGCGGACGCCGGCGGGGGGTGGGGGGGGGGAGGAAGTCTAATCACAGTTCTGAGCGCCGTCAAGTGATAGAGATTTGCGAACTGGCCTTCCTTAATCTAGACCACTGCTGTTGCATCCCTTAATCGGGCAAAGCAGTTTTCTTATTTACAACAAGGTTTAATGCACGTTTACGAGGATAATATCACAGTACTTTCGCAGCGTCCTCTTATACTCTGGCTCTCACTGTCCTCGCTAGTCAATTTTATGGTCTGTAGTTAAACTAATTTTCAAAGGAATGGCAAAGCGGCCGAATGATCGCAAAGCGTTTAAAGATGTTCATCCACATTGTTGTAACTTGGAGTAATTTGCTAACTTCTTTACGGGAGGTGCTTGTTCATACCAAAGGCTGAAAACAGCGGACGACCGTACCTCTCATGATAGTAGTAACATCCAGGGCATTTTTTAAGGAATAAGAAGTGGTGCTCAAAAGAGTAAAAAAGGTATGATTCTGTGGCCCTACGGCAGACAAAAATGGAGGGGTGGGGGTCTGAACTTTGCACTCAAGTTTCTCAGAAAGGTTACATTCAAAATTTGTCTAATTTATGCAATCCTAATGTTTTCAGTGCTAATGTTTCAATGGGGTTGGAGGCGTTCAGAATTTCGTAAAACAACCGGTGACACGTTCGACATGCACGTATTCGTTTCGTCGTAATTTTATATTCTTTGAAATGATTTTTTGTAAACGAAGAATGAGCAACGGCTGGTGCTCCACTACTCCAAGAACGTTCACTGGTGCTCCAATCGAAAAGGCCGGTGCTCCACTTGGAGCAACAGTTGCTTCGTTAAAAAATGCCCTGGTAACATCATCAGCAACTATGTTATCACGTGATCTAACAGCTGGTAGCTTGGAGTTTTAAAACAGGAAGTAAATGCACGTTATGAGTATTCTATCAGCAGGCATGGCTGCAACAATGGAAGAGCGCAACTACAACAATGGGCGACTAGTTGCTATCATGCCTATCCAGAGGTAATATCACTGGTTGGGAAAAAAACTGAGAGTGCTCTAGCAAAGTTCTTTATTGACTCGGCTTGCAATGTACAGGGGGGGGGGGGGGGCCCCAAAAGTTTGCTCTGCTGACAATCAACAACTACAACAATTAAGATTTGAGGTATTGTTGTGTTCCATTGCGTTGAACTGAACGTATAACAATACCGTAATTCTTAATTGTTGTAGTTCATCATTGTTAGCAGACCAAACTTTCTGCTCCCCTCTCTACATACGTCTTTCATATTTCATATTTCATATTTCATTAGTGGTTTACAAGGAGATACACAGATAACACGGATTGAGTTCGAATTATTTACATTAGCAATCAACAAATCCAGATGATTAAATTCCACAGAAAAAAAACTTAAGAACATAAGAAATATTGCCTTAAATTAATTTTTTTTTTGTACGTGGTTTTGTACGTGTGAACGGCCTGAAAATTCGTATGTCTGCGAAACTTCGTTACTGACAGACATACGACTTTTCAGGCCGTTCAAGCGTAACTTTACCAGTTTAACGTATTTGAGTTTTAAAAAATCTATAAAAAATGTAAGTATGCAAAGATTCCATGGTTCCACCTGGATCTCAAGTTGAAACCTTTCATCATGCCATTAATGAATGTATGACTGCCGGGACGATAAGTCTGGAGAATTTTTTATTATATTTTTTCTCGTGTTTCTATACCAGTCTTACTGACAGTTTAAGTTCTCCACTTTGGGTCATTGTTTTACCCAACTCTTACATAGAAAATTATGAATGTGAAAATATATAGACATAAAATTCCTCCAGAACGAAAGGTAGAGATGACGATAAGACCATGTGACCTTTTGCAGATTCACAGTCCTATGAAAGTTGTGATATGATCCACCCAAAACCAAAATTGGTATAAGAGAAGCCGCCAAGTTTCCAAAAAGGTCAGCCTTTGAAAGTAGTGATATTACTCAGCCATAGAAAGGCCGCCAAGGTTAGCCCTATTAGCCAAGTTAATAGCACCGAATAATACTTTGGACTTCAAATGAAAACTTGAAAATTCACCGCGAGTAGCAATGTTGTAGTCTTCATTTAACTTTTTAACTATTAGTCGGTGCGATTAACTTGACTAATAGGATTAATATCACTTCTTTCAAAGGCCGACTTTAAATAAAAAATACGTCGTGAACAAAAAGTGGAGCCGTCATATTTTCTGTTATTTGACGTTTGAAATAATTTTAATTAAAAGCAAATTCCTTGCATGTTGAAGTTTTTCGGTAATCGCTAACGAAAAATCCCTATCCTTTTTTCGGGGAGGGGGGGGGGTGCTGAAAAACTGGGACCTTGTCATGAGCCTAGTACCGCAATGCCGAAACACTGAACTTTTGCGTGCTGCAAGAAAATCACGTTATTGCGAAAACCAAAATATATATTGAACTTTAAAAATCGTTATTTTTTATTTTTTACCAAATACATGATAACAGAGTCCGTGATACCAAATTGCAGAGAACAGAGTTGTAGCCTTGCGCCGATGAAACTATCCCTGCCCACCGATCCAAATTAACCTATTATTGGCAAGAACCAGTTATTTTTAAAGGGTTTTTCTTTTAGAATGAATGAAAGGAAAGGGGCAGGACGGTGTTTTAAGACCTCATAATTAAAGGCTCACTTCAAAGCTTTATTCCGTCACTAAAGTGGTGTGAAAGGCTGTAGCTAATTCTATACTTTTTACCCGTTAGCAAAGTGTAACAGCCAGAGGCTTTCCAATAGCCTATATAGAGCCAAGAAAACTCTCAATCTGGTTCACTGTCTCAGTGTTCACTCTTTTACTGTGTGTTAATAATAGTTTCGGCAGCTGCAAACTTGCAAAGTGGCCCCGGGGCGATGAATTTGTGATCGGCGATTGGTTCAATGATGGGACGTCGCCCAAAAAAGGAAAACACGGAGGGACAGAGAGCGGGTTCGACCCACAAAGGCTGGGCTGTAATTAGCTCGCGGTAGCATGCCGGACGCGCGCGCGCGTCTAAATTGTCATCCGTCTTATCTTTGGGTAAAGGAAATAAATCGAAGAAGAAAAGAAACGAGGTGAAACTTTCCAGTTAAAAAAAAAACAAATTAAAAAATAAATCAGGACGAAGAAGCCAAAAATGTCTCCCTCTCTCTCTTCTGGTTTTGCATGGTCTCGTTTGAAATGACTCTATTTTTAATTATTGTTTGTCAGTTTTCTTTTCTCTTTCAAACTATCCACGTGTCTGGACTCAAAGAAGAAAAAGCAATTAAGCTGGACAGTCCGACGGACGGACGGACGCTAATTGAGGTCCAAAACAACAGCCACACCATAACATGAATTGCTCATGGATCGAAGTAGGATATGGGCTGACTGACTATTCAAAAAGCTTACAGGCTGCGGAAGCGTTGCTAAATTTATTGAGGCATGATTAACACGGCCTAAATTGCCGTCTTCGACGACTTCGATTCGCATGAAACCAATTTGGTCAACTCAATTTTGGAGACTGTATCCTATCTGATTGCTGGTGTAGCTCAAGGAAAATTACTAGAGGTATAATACTTTAGGAAGATTTAATTTCTTTTCCTTAAATCCCTGAAAATTTGTCGGAGATTGCAAAGGAACTAACTGAAAGCAAAAACAAAATGCAGGCAAGCTTTGGAAACATCGTGTGTGCGACTCCATTTTCAAACCAAATGGTAGGAATGTGTTTTGCCATTAGAACGGTGAGAAGCCTTTCACTTGATTGGTTAATTACTACTTTGTCCAGATGATTTATAGACTGCCATTTCCGTTACGTGCTATTTCTTCGAAGGGTCCATCAAGCCCCCAAATAGCATAATTGCACATTTCACTGGATTTGCTGGTTTGCGGGATATTCATGGATTTCGAGGATTTGCAGAGATTACACAGCTTTTCAGATATTTTTAGTTTTACAGGTTTATGGATTTCAGTAGGATTACCAAATCCGAAATCGTTGGGTATAGGAGGTATCATGAGAACCCGCCACTGAAGACTTCGGATGAATTTGAAAATTTCCATTAGGGTCTGCAGATTTCAACTATCGTCCATGGATCAGTCCGTGCTACGTTCTTACGTGTTTGAAAACGTCCATGCTACGTTAAAAAAAAGATTTCTGGGTGTAAATGTGTTTATTTTATAACACGTATTTACAGTGAAGAACTCTGATTCAAAGTACTCAAGTGTTTTACCTGAAATCGGGAACTTCCCTCGCAAGGTGCTATTTGAAGCTAGCTTTTTTAGAAATAAAAGCGAGACTGCTGCTCAAATCTTCCTTAAATCTATAAACCAAACCATTTCCGGAATGAGCTATCGTTACCTGCAAAAAAAACCAAGTCATTTAAAAATTCGTTATAAGGCGGATGCATTTTGTAGAACAACAATTCACCGAGATGGATGTGGTAATCCTTCATGTAGGACAGAGCCTAAATGTGGTCCAATACCCCTCGTCCAAATTGAGCACTTTATAAATTACTGCCATTGCTACACGTCCATCTTCAAACAACAAGGGAGCTTTTTTATTTTTATCTCCATCTCCGTAATTCTGATGGGTGGGGCAGGGGGGAGGGGGGGGCAGCACTCAGATATCGACGGCACTCCTTTCTCTCATTCAATATATTGAAAGTCAGCATGAATTATGGGACTAATTGCGGGGCTGACCCACCATTAAAAAGTCGTTAACAACAGGGGAATCAGTTCAGGACCTTCAGCTTTTTTTTTTCGAAACGAACGAACAAGTGACTCATATGAAAGCTCTCTGATGGACCGATGGACGCTAAACTCGGTGATCACAACAGTAAGCGAAAATTTTCTCCGTGTAAGGAGTGAGTGTAAGGGCGCACTTACGCGCAACGACTCGCTTTTGTACTCTCTCAGTTTGAATTTAATCGCGATGGCAAAAGTGTCGTTGCCAGGGTAACACCGCTACCAGGATTAGCTAATTGGTAAATTGAGTAAATGCTAGCAGTAAATGCTTGCAGTCTTATAATCCGTGACAAAAAGATGAAGAATTCCTCCTGACGAAAGAAACAATTTTCCTAGTCGCTTCTAAACTCACATTAATCAGTGGCGTGCGTGGGGGGGGGGGGGGGACATTGCCCCTACACTTTTCGCAAAATTCCGTTTTTGTTGGGGAAAAACTGGCCTTTTGCGCAAACATTTATCGTGTGGCGATACCTGAGAAATGGCTGAAAGGCCTAAAATCGCTTATAATGGCAAAAAAGGGTTGAGAAAGGGCCAGAAAAACGGTAAAAAGAGAAGGCAAAAAAAAAAGGTCCCCAGTTTAAAAAAGTTACTGTGCCCTTTTATTAAAAGTTGCTCTTACCCTCTCGAGGGTCAATGCACGCCACTGCACGTTAGTGACTGTTTGAGTTGGTAGCCGGCAGCGGCTAGTACTGTTGTGATTTTCAGCTTCTAGCTGCGAGAATGCAATGGCGAGTCGTTGCATAAACGTGCTCTAAGTAGTGGAACGGCGAGCAACTTATTGTTTTGCATTTAGGGAACCAGGACATAAAATTCCAAAGAAAAAAAAGGCAATCTTTAAGAAAGTTTCATTAAATGAACAGAACATGTTTAATTTCAGTTCATTAATTGAATTATTTAACGTTTTTAAATGAAATAAACAATTTTATTTAAAAAAAAAATAAAAATCAAGGTACAAGCCTTACCTCATCTGCAGCAAATTAAAGCTCGGTGTCAAAGAATCTTGCGGACTCAGAATCTCCCTTGAAGGTCTATTAATAAAAACTCTTCACTTTTGGGCGCCCATGCGTTCTTCCTCGGAGAGGCTGTAAATCAAATACAATTCATTAAAAATACTTGTACAAAAATAATCTACATCGTACAAATCAAAACTACTAATACTTTTTGGAGTTAAGAACAGCACCGCGCGTCTGTTAGGGGGGAATGTTTTCAGGACAGCATGCTTCTCGAAGGGACAGCTTCGAGACCGCCTTGTGCTTCATTTCGGCATTCTTGCAGCATGAACATGAACATAGAAGAATATAAATAGAAGTGATCATTTGAAAAGGGGAGGGGGGAGGATTTGAACATATGATGGCTGATATTTCCGCAACATGAACATTGGAAGAATATAATGGAAGTGATCATAGAAAGGGGGGGGGGAGGGGGAGTATTAACGGTGGGGTGAGTGATTTGAGTCACAGGATGTGCTATAGTTGAGTGGACGAAGCGAACGAAAATCAGCGTTTATTACCCAGTGTACGTAAACATTTTTAAGAAACTTAATTCAGTAGAACATGGACCGACACATCTTCTTAGATTATAAACCAAAGTCTCATAGCAGAAATGAAGCAACCGCAACGACGACCCGCGAAAGGGGAACAATGAAAACGTGCGAGTGTGTCAATTCTTTGGCTTGAAGTTGAAACTGTGGGACGTTGTTGCCCTGAAAAGAAATTAAAATTGGCATATTGTTGCCTCGACTAACAATTTGCTCTGCGCGGTCATCGCAAAGGCATGTCTTAAATGACGTCATTTACGAAGGACAGTTATTTTTTGCACGCTACTGTGAGTGGGGAGGGGCCTAAACGGGGAATGCCCGTTGGTGGGGCAGTGCTTATGTTACAGCTGATGTTACAGCTTATGTTACCGTTGATTACGATATTGCTTTGCGGAGGGAGAGAATTGACGGAAAGGGGGAGTGTTACACAAACAAAAATTGACTGTTGCAGTGAACGATCAGGCAGCAACGAGCAAATACTGGGAAACAAGCACGGGTCAAACAAATCCTCGGGCGAAGCCGGGTACGATGCTAGTAAAATATAAATCTCTTGCCGTGCAAGTCAATTATCAAGGTCAAGTCGATATGACAGGGGGATGCCAAGCGTCATGGATCCAGTAACTGGGCTAGCTGCAAGGTGCACTGGAGGTAAAAAAGAAGGGCGTCTTTCTGAAGCCAATCCTCTTAGAGCGGGATTCTTAGCCCTAAAACGTGCGATTTTTGTCGATTTTTTGGCAGTTGCTTAATGAAATATTTTGTTTTCCGATGACAATCTCGCAGCATAAGGGATTGGAGAAAAAAAACGTTTTTTAAGGCTAATAAATCTGCTCTCAAAGCACTGCATTGACTAGAAGTGCCGTTGTTTTCCCCTCCATTTTAATCTAGTGCCCCTTGTAGCTATCTCTCCAGATGCTTGCTCGTAGCCAATAGAGCAGCGTCATGTGACGTCATATTGGCTACAAAAGAGATAGCAGCAAGGAGCTTAAAATGGAGGGTTAAACAACGGCACTTCTAGTCAAGGCAGTGCTTTGAGAGCGGATTCTTTAAAAAAACGTTGTTTTCTCCAATCCCTTGTGCTGCTAGGTTGTATTTGAAAAATGAAAATTCCATTTGCTTAAAAATGTCAGCAACTGCCAATAAATCGACAAAAATTGCGCGTTATAGGCCTAAGAAATCCACTCTTAACAGCATTGTCTTCAGTAAGACGCCCTTCTTTTCGCCCTCCAGTGACCCTTGCAGCTAACCCAGTTACTGGCTCCAACCATGAGTTATATACAATAATACTACGTCATGTCACTGCCCTATAAGGCGTTATTGTCACTGCTATATACAGGAACCAATAGTAACCACGCCAGTGGCTATTGGTAATTTTAATGAATTGTACTTGTTCTTGTAGCCTTTCGTGGTAATTCTTGACAAGTTGTCGACTTTACCACTATGTGAAGTTCTCGGGGGGGGTGTTTCGAATCCCAGAGTTTGTCCATTCTCTTTCTAGACTTTCTTCGGCATCGGCATCCTTCAGCTCTGTAAATAACAAGACAGAAAACTGAAAGAATTTAGTAGGCCACCTCCATTCTTGGCCGGCCCTAAACGCTTCCGTCCACATAACGTTTAGATTAATGTCTATCGCAATTTTTTTGCAACGGCGGTTACCGTGCCTTCGCGTACGAGTTCTTCGAAAATGTTTTTCAGCGATGGTCCTTCAGAAGGATCTTGACATCCGGAAATGGTAGGGTTCGAGAACGGAATGCTGTTCTCATCCTCCCCCCATACCCTCTCTCTCCGAAAAAAAAAAACAACAGTGATGGATTCAGGGCGGGGGTCTGAAATAAGGGCAAAGGGGTGATTCGCTGAATCACTGGTTCTTGAACTATTTACAGGTTACTTCACTTCTCTAGACAAGGACTGATTTTGTGGCAGTAGGGGGTTAATTCGGTCTAACCAGAATTTGATGGGTAGCGTGGTAGTGGTTGGGGGGGGGGGGTTAGGGTGCACAACACGAAAGAGTTCCAAATAGCAACTTTCTTCCCGTAGACGAAAAAATTGTAGAGTGTCACGCAAAAAAAAAAGTACTGCTGAAATATTGTTTTGGGTATTCTGTCTGTGGATAAACTATTAAGCCACAATTTCAGCAGAAAAACGTGAAAAGAAAATGATGTTCTGTAAAATAAAAGTAAAGAAAAGGAAAAAAAATTACCTATAAGGACTTTTGTGTGTAAATGCTTATAAATAAGCCGATAGTGTCGATTTATACAGGGAAGTTAGTGAAAATTTTTATAATAACGTGTTCTATTTCCGAGGTTAGGGTGCATGTTTTAAACTATAACCATGGCTGATAACGGATATAAGAAGAAGGGGGGGGGGGGGGCCTTTGAGGCTTAATGGGGCGTCAATTAGGAAAAAGACAAGGGACTAGGTTAACAATTTACAAACTAGAATTTCACTTCACAAGTTTCCAACGGCACTTAACCAATAAGGAGCCACCAAACGGCAGCCATCGGCCAATCACGTCTATTTAAGCCCGACAAAAAGAGCGCGGAGATATATTTCCTGATAAAATTGTTATCTTCTGTCCGCCATGTTATTTTTACTTTCGAATCGACTATCTTCCTGGTCTCCGCCACGTACCGCAAGCACGACAGAACTCCATTTGTTTTTAAATTTCTAAATAAATTTGTAAATAAATACAACGTATCAGTATCATTTACTCGGCACATAAAGCATGACGCGTTGACTGTACTTTGGTTACAATGTCGACAGAAAGATTAGTCGCCTACCTGAACAAGGCCAAACAAGAGTAAACCATCACTGTCGTAAAAAAAAAAATATACATATATATTGAAAGGTCTTCATTAGGCGAGTAAAGTGCCGCAACGATAGCTTCGATACGATGAGCCCATCCAAAATGGCAGCAGGTCACTAAACATTAGGAATTTCCTCTGCATCTCTATGTCTTACTCAGCCTAAAGACGTAGGTATGAACCAACTAAATTGAACGAAGCATTTTGCTGCCACCTACGTCCCTTTACGGCGTCTTTAGGCTGAGTAAGACACATGGATGCAGAGAAAATTCCTAATGTTTCACCGGCTGCCGTTTTGGATGGGCTCATCGTATCGAAGCTATCGTTGCGGCACTTTACTCGCCTAATGAAGACCTTTCAAATAAGGTATCCCCCCCCCCCCCATTCCAATGAAAATTGCTGAGTTGGAGCCCCTGCCCCCTTCTCCCCAAAGGGGGGCGGGCGCAATGCCGGTTGAATGAAAAGGTAGATCCTTTAACCAAACTTACATTCCAGAGTTTTACTATTTTCTTTCAACCCCTTAAAAATGTGTGAGGGTGTTCTAAGACTTTTGGGACATTCGTCGGAAGCAACCGCGGTACGTAGATGTTAAATGCGGTATATCAGAATTAACCGTAAATAGTTGAAAATAAACTTTTAATAATTGTCATAAAACTTAGCAACGCTTACAGATCACTCTGTTTTAAATCTAAGAACCAACATTTTCATTAAAAATGAAACAAGTATTTACTCTGATTGAAGCGCCCTGACGGGAACTAATATGTGTCCCGTTTCGCCAAGTCCCGTTTCGCCAAAACGAATTTGACAAAATTTTACGTACACGAAATTTAATACCTTATTTCTATGTAATGGGGCTTTAAAAGGGAAAAGTGGAAACATTAAAACAGAGACAAGCAGTGGTAGAATAAGCCCAGTTAATTTATTAGCGTTTTGAAAACTGGCAATACAGACGGAAAAACGTGCGTTTTAAATATAATTGTTTAGAATGCGTGGACGTCACTACGTCACTGCCAAGGTTCTCTTTTAGGAATGCTTAGTTATGGTAAACGTGATGGTTAACCTTTGCCAAACGGGAATTCCTGTTTTGCAGAATCCCGTTTCTCAGAATCAAAATATCTTCAAAAATTTAACATTGTAGAAGTTACAGAGGCAATTGTTAGTAATTTTTTTTATTAGTTGTGGTTTCTGATGTTATGTGTTTAGTCGCAGCGAGCGCGGTAGCGCGCAATTTGAAACAAATTATTTTGCAAAATGGGATTCTGCAAAACGGGCGTTTGTCTATAAATGTCTGACCATTATCATGTTATAAATGTTCGTGTTTAAAAATTTCGTGTGCCTAAAATTTCGTGGACGATATTTGGCGAAATGGCCGGATTTGGCAAAACGGGACTGGCCCCTGAGGCAAAAGCTGCTAATCTGCTTTCTTTTTGGCGAAACAGGAGTTGGCGAAACGGGACGTAACCCCTATATCAACAATCTGTTGTCCTCACGGTGAATCACTTTCGTAAAAAGGACGGATACTGATCGGCCAAAAACTACGTCCCAACGCGCAACGCGAGCTTTGTGAGGGGTCCCCGGGGACCCCGAGTAAAGCGAGCATCTACAGCCCAGTGGTCAGCGTCCTCGTCTGCAATCCAAGTGAATGCCGGATCGAATCCCGTGACCGACCCAAACAAGCATATCCAGTTCTGCATGGGCATTAAAGGGTTAAACAATTTTTGCTGACATTGACCGCCATTTTTCTCGTCGATGCATCCAGCGAGTAAGTTCTAAAACAACGTACTTTTGACATCACTTTTAGTGAAATCGCAAATGAGATCGCATTTGGAGCAATCGTCCGCTAATCAGTTAAGTGAGTTGAGGAAAAGTGCTCAAGGTTCGTCGGTTACTTCAAAAATGATTCGAACAAGGTTTGGGTTAAACAAAGCGCATTAAAACAAGGGGCTACAGCGACTATCTAGTCGCATTGGTCTTCTGCCCAGTTCGTCCACTTCCAATGTTGAGGCGCACACCTCTATCATGCACTACAACTGCTATCTCTATTATATAATCTAAAACCAGTAACCATCAGAATTGCCCGTTACAAATGTGTTAGCTTTTAAGCTTATTTTACGTTTTAGGCATAATTGTCAGCGTTTAGGCCTAATTTACAACTTTAATTTCGTAAGTAGCAACTATCGGAGATTGGGATTGTATACACTAAGCCTATTCATTTTTGCAACTCGGCATGCCTCCGCGCACACAGTTACAGTGTTACAACGTAATGTGCAACGTAGCCTAATATAGATCAGTGGTAGTAAGGAAGGGACAGGAGAAAATGCAGCAGCGACTCGTAGCAACTATTGACGTTGCCATGGTAACGTGATTTTAGATCTAATTTTCATTTTTTAGGCCTAATTTTTTAACGGCAGTTTTGGTTTCGTAAGTAGCAGATAGGCCTAATGGAGAATTTGGTTCGATCGTAAGCCTATTCATTCATGCAACAATGCGACAAGACTCTTTTAAACGAAGCTAAAATGTTTTTGTTTTTACGGCTGCGTTAACACAAATTTTTAGCATTTCAATTCGACGATGAAATGTTATTATTTAATTTAGTTACGTCGAAGAAGTCTATTAGCTATAAGGAGGCAACAATGTTTTAATTTGCCATGTTATTTAACTAACTTTTGACACTGAATGGAACGTTGTAAACAGTGGTCGTCAATTTCTGGTACTGTTGCGAAGTTGAAAAAAACGACGGACGGACGGACAAAGTCGTTGCAATAGTCTTCTCAGCCGGTACGGCTGTACAGAAGACTAAAACTATAGAGCTCTTGAATAAAATTTATAATTTTTGCTATAAAATTTACGACAACAGCCTCACAATGGGAAAAAAAAATGATGCAGAGGTGGTCCGAGAAGAGGGTTTATTGCGATTAACTATTACTTATGACGGTAAAATCACTCGTGCGTTCTGCAGCAACACGCATGCTGTTTTCGAGTGGTGATCAGGTGAAACTTTATGATCACAGTGGCAGGGGAAAAAATGTACCGGCGTTTACAGTAGGCGAGTGAAAGATCAGACCATCAACTTGAGTTCGCCAACTAACGCGCCAATTTCCTCTTCACACAATGGCTCTCTGTGTGTGGCTTGAGCATAGATGCTCACAAATTAACCCAAATTATCCCAAATTAGCCGTTCTTTACGATACCTAATAAGAGCGTCGAGATTGCGCGCGCATGCTCTTTATCAACCATTAACGGCTTAGCGACATCACAAAAGCCAGATAAGAAGGACATCAGTAGGATGATGATGTAGGCATCACAACAAGATGGGCATAAAAAATGGAAATTTAAAAGTAGTAAAAATTGAATTGGCAGTCTACAAACACGGAATGGGGACGGAACTCTGAAGTCAGGTAAAGGTTTTACGTGAACGAGTTTTTTGTTGTTGTTAAGGAACACTGAAAAAGGACGTTGTGGGTTTAAGTTAAGTAAAACATCACGTCATCATCAGGCTTGGGGGCCGTTCAAGTATTACGTCATCAAGAAATTGGCCATTTAAAACCCCCTCCCCCTTGTCATCGATTTTCATCTATTGCTCACCCCCCCTCCAGTATTACGTCATTTCAAACTTGACCCCCCCTTCAATCGTCACCAGCTGGCGACCCCCCCCCCCCCCCCCCTTCCTGATGACGTAATACTTGAATGTTCCCTGGCCTCCGTAGAAACACCATCCAAATTAGACGAGACACGCGTTTCATTAGTAAAATGTCGGCTTTATCAAATTTCATATCAAAGTTTCACAAACAAAAAAACGGGGTTTCAATTCAACTTTAAAACTGCTTGTTAATTCTTTCTAGGAACAGGCAAAAATTTGGACAAATTTTACTATAGCCATTAATTTTTCAGAGTTTTATGTTTGCGTCTATCTAAAATCAACTAAAATCATTAAAAACGTATGATGTGCTTGTGCGTGTTTGTACCTCTACTCCTCTTGAACCAAGGCACCTACAAACATGGGAGTAGGACTAAAGGAAAGATAATTAAATTGTGCTTCTGTTAGGCCTATTTTTATCGCTGTAACTTGATTATACGACTCTCAATACGCGAAAAATCCTGCAAAAATAACGCCAAAGTGTTTTTGCCCCTCATGATGTGTGTTCATGACGTCATAGTTTGTTCATGCAAAGTTAATTACGCCTGAACAAACCTCTGCATGATAAAACTATGACGTCACGAGCAGCCATGAAATGCATGCGTGCTTAGGAATGTGACGGACGAACTGCGAGCAATAATTGCAATTAGTTTGCGTCGAAATAATCAGTCCGTGATTTTGTGATGCTCTCGGAATTAAAGAAATTACAGGAAGCATGGTTCGACGCCAACGGAATGAGCTAAGCGGGCGATATGGCCCCTAGCCAGTTTTATCTACAAATATAAAGGAAATTAGCCCATTTCCTTTTTTCGCTCTACTGGCGTCGATCCTTGCTTCACATTGTCACCAATCATCACAAAATCGACGTACTGATTAATCGACGCAAACTTGTTATCCACGTATGACAAATGTATTCCTACTCTTGCTCGTACACACAACGGCAATTATATACTTAGATACCAGTGAATTAAAAAAAAAAAGTAGACCGTCTCACATTCACTCCACTTAAAAAAATGCCACCATGTCGGTTAATGAACCACTGCTACCTTTGCAATACTTATGATCACCAGCAGCGGCCACGCGAAAGCAAACCGGGAAAAAAGTTACCCAAATTCCCATGCCCACCGACTAATAACTATTATAGTATTCCCATTGCTACGACTTCCTGAATGCCTTTAAAATACACACTGAAGAAAAAAAAAAGGAGCAAAAATAAATCTCACTGAAAGGCTTTTAGCACCGTTTGGCTGGCACAAGTTGGCCACACGATCTTCAACCATCAATCATGTTTGAGTAACCGTCCAGTCTAGGGCCTTAAGGCAGGAGCTTCATTGGCCGTCTTTTGTAACTCAAATGAAAGGGAAAAATTTCTTCGTTGGTGGCCAATGCTGCCGTGTCATTTATTCCGCTGTTGAAGGTGTTCAATGGTACACCTTCAACACGCCTCCTGCTCATTTGTCTATAGACGTCCATCGGTGTTATGGCGGTGACTTTAAGGTCTTTCGTGCGGAGAACCGCCGCGCAGCGAAAGTCAAAATGTCTGTTGCGATTAAACTGAAAGTGATGGGTACAGTCCCATTTGGGCGCGTTTTGCCCGTCGAGCGAAAGGCAAGTCAGGTCAGTTCTACTTATGGCTAATTCCCATACCCTCCTTAGACCCGAGGAACAGGCGCTAATGACCAAGTTGTCGACGCGCCATTAAGCCTCAATCCCCCCCCCCCCCAGGAACTTTTTTTTAACTATGTCAGCCGTGCGATTCGAGCCTGAATTCGTTTGGTTTGGAGACGAGGACTCTGACCCCTGGGCTGTTGTTGCTCGCTTTACTCGGGGTCCTCGGGAAGCCCTCGCAAAGCTCGCGGTGTGCCTGGGAACGCCTTGATGCGTGGTGCGCAGTGCGCGTCACAAAGCTCGTGGTGCGCCTTATAAGGGACATGTAACCTACATCTGGGACCCAGTCACCCTGGAGGTTATAACAAATATGCTGTTCCAAAAAAAAAAGCAACGATAACCTCTTCAGACCCGACGGACTTTTTTTTTTAAGCGGTACTTGTGTCACCCGTGGGATTCGAACCAGCATTCACTTGGTTTGGAGACGAGCGCAGACCACTGGGCTGTGCTTGCTCGCTTTACTCAGGATCCCTAGGGAGCCCTCACGAACCTCGCAGTGCGCCCAGGGACCTACTTTTTCCCCATCTCGTAGATGTCCCTTGTAAGAGACATGTAAGCTATATGTGGGACCCGTGAGGTTAATTGGAGCAACTAATGCATTCAGACCAGTTCCATGTCAATGTCGGAGGGTCGAATTCAATTCTAAGTCATTGCCATTAAACAATATAAATTCAACTGTCACTCGCTACTCAACACTTCAAATCCATTTTAATCAGTCACTTTTCATTTTTCCTTCGACCGAATCACTTCCACTTCGTTGACTGCCACTTGATCCAGTCTCAGTTTAGCTCAATTCTCGGTGAATTCGGTAAATATTTTGACCAATTCCACCCAATTCAAAACTTCGCCCGGACTCTGGCTAAATTTATGAAAACGGGTTGCTCAGAATTTAAACGATTTTGGTATTGCTGGGGATGAAATAGAGTAGAATTAATTAGATTTTTTTTCAGAAATTGACTTGAATTGGCTGTGACTACACGTGCAACTAAATAGATACGGATGAAAACCTACGTACGTTGCTTTTTGGGCTTAAATGTCAGAATGCCTGAGCGGGGAATTTAACCCACGACCTTTGAAAGCAAAGGCCGAAAGTTCTACAGCTAAGTCTTCCTGTCAGTACGGCTTAGCGGTAGGCCTTCAGCCTTTGGTTTCTAAGGTCATGGGTTTAATTCCCCGCTCAGGCAGTCTGACATGTAAGTCCAAAGGGCAATGTAAATAGGTTTGCATCCGTATTTATTTGACACTTTTCGAACCGTCCCGGCTTTCCGTCCTGTTTAAACGTCTCTGGAATTCAGGTAAAATTAAATCCCATTTAAACAAGTCATCTCAAAATCAAATCATGTTCAGTCCAATCCACCATTGTTATTCTGAATCAAGTAAACCTACACGGGGCACGGACAGAACCGACAGTCATCAAGTCAGTTCCCTCCAAGTAATTTTATAATTTCGGCTTCTATCAAAATGAAGTCCATTATTAGTGGAAATGGGTAGTAATAAAATTAATTCCATTAATTCATTATATGTTCAATCGTGCATCGTGACAGAATCGCACATAGATTCAGTCAGTGATGAGAACAAGTCAATTCTGGACTTGGAATTAATTGATTCAATTCCACCTTGATTCAACTCCACCTTATTGGAATCGTCTGCTAAGATCAAACGAGAACTGGGGTTAGTATTCATTGGTGTAGTATTTACTTGCAACAGTGTGATCCTCCGTAATCCGAATAACATCAGTTGTCGACATTGTCAGATTGGACCGCTCGGGAAACCGGGGATCCCCGGGAAAGTCCCCACTAATGGAGGCCCTTGTTAAAAAAAATTTTGTGTGAAAAATTTGAAATGAATTCGTATGAAAATTACATCTCTTAAGTTGCAGGAACACCTTTCAAATTCATGGTGAGTTCTTTAAAATACGCTGGCGTATAGGGTTCTGCCCTGCAAACCCTCACCACCACACTACAGGAGGCATTGCTTCAAAAAAATTTATTTTTGAAAAATTTAAAGCGAATGCCCATGAAAATTGCATTTGCAAGTTGCAAAAAGATTCAAGCTGATTTCTTTAAAATAACGCTAGCTACAGGCTTCTGCCCCGGTAACTTCCCATTCACCCCCTACTCACATTAAAAGAGACCCTTGTTTCAAGAAACAAATTTTGGGGCGGGGGCGAGGAGATTTTCAATGAATTCTTACGAAAATTACTTAAAAGTACACTAGCTTGAGTAACCTCCCCGCGCTGTCATCCTGAGACCCCTGCAGTATTTGTCGAAGGCAAGCCCAGACTCTTTTATCTACCTCGTTTATTGTTTTTTTACAGATTTTTTTGTTGCTGGAGGGGATTCAACCTTGTTTGTACATATTCAAACAACCCTTCTGTTGTAATGCGTATGTTTATACTAAGTATTACCGCTGTGTGGACCTTGCCTACAGGTAATCGTTATTAACGGCACCGTGTGAGGCAACGCTGCGTTACACTGTTATTAATAAAATTTTCCTTCAAGCATACCCACGACCCTGTCGACAACGTCTTTTTATAGAGTGAATGATTGATTTTTCTCGCGTCGTAAAAGGGAGGTTTAAAATTTAGCACGCATTTTTTAAAAGAAATGGCTCGTGAGGGGAGGACGACAAAAGTCCGCAGACACAATATACCTTCCCTGAAGCTATTTTTCCACCGAGTTATAAACGCTTCGTGGCTATTTCTTTTAGCGTACAGTGTCTAATTTTAAGTTCAGCATCGATTCTACACGTAATTATAAGGTATACACTGATCTTTATATATATATATATACCTGGTTATTTTTTCCCCTCAGTTTTTCTACCGGTCGTTACGTTTTCATAGCCGTTAAAGCGCGCGGCCGACGCGGCGTCGTGAATCTTCGCACGACGACAGTTAATTTTTATGACAATACCATTTGTGAATTTTTATTTTTTTTTAAACTTTGCTCCCTTCCCCGTTTTATATAATGGCCTCTAGGTGAGATTTACGCCGTTGGACCAGCACGATCGTCTTGTTACTACAGACGCTGAGCATCTTATTAACGCGACCAACATCACGCACGCACCGAAGGTTCTTTGATAAATCGACATCCCGACATTTTGCTCCCAACGACAATTAACGCCGCCGCAGACTCTGTAATTTTGTCATTAATTTCTCGACGGAGAGAGAGAAACCGTGAACTTCACACGATGAGACGCACTTATTTAATAAAGCTTTTCCATTCCTAATGAAGTAAGGGGTTTTAGTTAAGCGGTGTAGGGTAAGCACGCAGTTTATGCAAGACTACAGGTGATGAACTGGAGTAGACGGCTGCAAGGAAATACAGTTTGAAATATCGACTGTAGGACTAACGGGCCGGTCCATTATTTATTGCCGGGGGGGGGGGGGGGAATGTTGGGGGGAAAAGAAGTATTTGGGCCATCTCGTGGATGGACCATAAAATTACAGGTCCCGTAAAGAGGAGAGGGGTTCAAAACTTAAAAACGCCTCAGCTCGAGATGATGTTCCTCTAAATCCTCGAATTTTACGGAATTAATTAGAAAGCACTTTCTTAAACTCATCGAATTGCTTAGCGCCCCATTACACCTAAAGCGATCACTTTCATCAAAAATGACGTCACGCGTCAAGGACATAAGGACGTAACCCGCTAGATGCATCGATGAGAAAAAAGGCGGTTAAAAGTCACGAAAGAAGTGATATCGTCATCACGCTTGCGCAACACTTGCGTGCTCAAGGGAGTTGGTAAGCAATTTTACGTTAAATACCGGCTGATAAATTATTTATTTCTTCTATTCGAGTGACTTGTTACCTTGTTTTAGCTTTGGGGACGCTCTCGTAGCAACCATCTCCACCCTTGTCGATTAATTATGTTTACATAAATAATCATAGCGAAAAAACAACTGCACGTCCGCCGTCTTTAGTAGGTGGATCCAGCGGAAAAACCGCTTCGAAGTGCCGATGAGTCAGCATGTGTAACGCTGAGGAATCGGAAAATTCACAGGCGTTTTAAAATATATTAGAATGTGCTATATAGAGCAAAAGCTTCATTTAGAGACAGTAAGCAGTTGCATGCACCGGGGTGGGGGGTGGGGGAAGGAAGGAGGACATTACCCAGCCCTTTTCGGAAAAAATGCTCTTTTTTTCTTTTTTTAAAAAAAATATGCCCTTTTTTGCTTCTCTGGAATGATGAATTCTGGCGCTGCAACCAGAGAAAGAGCCTAGAGGCCTAAAGAGGGCAAAAGGGTAAAGTAAAAAGGGTAAAGCGCTCATGATTAATCGAAATTCTTCAGATGAAGAATTTGACGTGGTTGTGGTTGCTTTGTGATGAAGTTGATTTTTGTTAATTAATTAATTAATAGTAGTGGTTGATTATTATAAAAATTTTCCAGTAGCGTGCATAGACCTCCGAGAGGGTTTTTTTTTGGCTCGTCACTCTCTTTCTTACCCCCTTTTCTGGCCTTTTTTTTTTTTTTGGCTCTTTTATGAAAAAAAAAATGCCTTTTTTTTTGCTTTACTGAACCAATAAATGCTGGCACTGCAGCCAGCAAAAGGGACTAGAGGCCAAAAAGGGCAAAAAGAAGGCCATGAAAGGGATAGAAAAGAGTAAAAAAAGAGAGTGACGAACAAACAAACCAACAAAAAAAAAAAAGATTCCCAGACAAAATGCCCTCTCGGAGGTCTGTGCGCGCTACTGGAAAGTAGTAATATTAATCAACAACAACCACATCAACTTCATCATCATCCTGAAGGATTTTGTTTATTCGTGAGCACTTTACTAAGTTAATCGAAAGACATCTCCCTCCGTCGCTTCAGTAATATTTTCCGTATCACGGATCGAGGTTTCGTACTGCACGCGCACCCAGCGTTAGCCATGGTGCCAGAAGGAGAGAGGGTCAATTTTGCAAGGTAAATCCTATCGGAAATACTAGGTTCTTTTACATGCCACAATCGACATGAGCACGAGACATCACAGGGCCCTTCTCTGCCCGTAAATGCCAGGGGTGGCTGAGGCCGGATTCGAACCCGGGATCTCTGGCACTGGAGACGGTCATCAGGCCACCTTGCCCCATCGTTTCGTTACTAGGCAATCAGCACCGAATCACTGTGCGCACCAAAAACAGCTAAAAATAAAAAGCTAGAAAAAAAGCTTTAAAAAAATAGTGATAAAGAGAATGACGAGCAAGCGGGGAAAAAAAAGAAGATCGCCAGCAAAATACCCTCTAGGAGGTCTGTGCAGTGCTCGTTAATGGAAACTAATAATATTAAACGAAGAAAGCAGTCTGCATTAAAGACCGGCCTTGTGAGGATACAGAATACACTAATCTGTGAAAGAAAGAAAAGACAACTGCCCCGACTGGGACTCGAACCCAGGAATTCCCGTTTACTAGCCGGGCGCTCTAACCACTGCGCTACCGGGGCGGTTTCTGGCTACAGGCTCCAGCCGAGCTAAGTAGCTGTTCAGTCCTTCTCAGTGGTGCTCTAGAGGTGACAAACATACATACAAGGAGGGAAAGCAACATTACTTCTTGGCCTCCAGACTAGAAATAATGCAAGTAGTAAATAAAGAAGAAATCAGAAGGTAAAGGGTAAACGAAGCAAGCAGCCTGCATTAAAGACTGGCCTTGTGAGGATACACAATACACTAGAATGCAATGTTGCTTTCCCTCCTTGTATGTATATTTGTCATCTCTAGGTCACCACTGAGAAGGATTAAACAGCTACTTAGCTCGGCTGGAGCCTGGAGCCAGAACCCGCGCCGGTAGCACAGTGGTTAGAGCGCCCAGCGAGTAAACGGGAGGTCCAGGGTTCGAGTCCCAGTCGTGGCAGTTGTCTTTTCTTTCTTTGTCAGACTAGTGTATTGTGTATCCTCACAAGGCCAGTCTTTAATGCAGACTGCTTGCTTCGTTTACCGTTTACCTTCTGATTTCTTCTTTATTTAGTAATGTTAATCAAATCAAGTCTTCATTTGAAGGATTTTGATTATTGGTGAGCACTTTACCATGTTAATCGACAGACAGCTTCCTCCCTCGCTTCAGTAATATTCTCCGTATCACCGATCGTTTCGTACTAGGCTTCAGTAATCACTGTGCGTTAAAACAGAAACAATTGTTCAGGAAGGAGACCTCAATAGCCACGAACGGTGAAGGTCCATCTTACGCTACAACTAAACAACTTTCAACAATTTAATTCTTTTTAACGAAAGGGATCGTAATTTTGCCCGATGCTGATTCATGCTTTTCAGACACTCACTGCGCACCTAATTATTCACTCAGATATATTTCAAGGCTGAAGCGCGCGAAACTGTTATAAATTTGCGCTGACCTAAAGTTGTATGTTGCGTCACGAGCCCTGGGGATTCTCTTAATTAAGCGAGAGTGAGTAAGTGTGAGAGAACGAAAGAAGCCAAAAAAAAAAAAGAGTTAATTTGTCCTCGATTTGCATCAAAAGATGCTGATGAAACGACGAAAAAAAAAAATCAGTGGAAAGGAAAAGACAAATCAAACTAACGCTCAAGAAAGGGCGCCCGCAGGATCTTGAAAATTTACCGAAATTTTAGGAAGGACATTTTTCCACAGATACATGTTTTAGGCTCAGTTAATGAACTTTTTAGCTCAATTTAATGAACTTTTAGTGCGAACACAGAAGTACAAGTATACGTGTTATTTTACCACAATGTCTTCACAAAACGTCTTTAATACACTTAGGACTAGACTTGATATGTGACTTTGTTCTTTTTCCGTGCGTTTTCCTGGTTTTTGTGAAATATTGGAGAATTCCCCGATTTTCAAATGTAGTTTAAATTCTCTGAGTTCTCCTGTTTTTTTTGTGTGAATTATCGGATAATTTACTAATTTTCAAATGTACTTTAAATTCCCCGACTTTTCCAGGTTTTTGTGAAATATGGGAGAATTCCCCGATTTTCAAATGTAGTTTAAATTCTCTATCTGAGTTTTCCTGTTTTTTTTTTGTGTGAAATATCGGAGAATTGTCTAATTTTCTAATGTACCCTACTTTAAATTCCCTGAATTTGCCTGGTTTTAGTGAAATATCGGAGAATTCCGTAATTTTCAAATGTAATTTAAATTTCCTGAGTGTTCCCAGGGTTTTGTGAAATATCGGAGAATTCCCTGATTTTCAAATGTAATTTACATTCCCTGAGTTTTCCCAGGTTTTTTGTGAAATATCGGAGAATTCCCTGATTTTCAAATGTAATTTAAATTCCCTGAGTTTTCCTGGTTTTTGTGAAATATCGGAGGATTCCGTGATTTTCAAATATAGTTTAAATTCCCTGAGTTTTCCAGATTTTTGTGAAATACCGGAGAATTCCCTGATTTTCAAATGTAATTTAAATTCCCTGAGTTTACCAGGTTCTACAGTTGGTGGAAACCCTGCTAAAGATAGTCAATTTTTTCCGACCACGTACCTTGAAAAGATGAAAAAAATCCTTTCACATGTCCCCATCCCTCACATGGGGCCAGGTAACTAGACGGTCAGCACAACTGTGTCATGGCACGAGGTACCTGGTCCGAGCTTAACTTCAGCCACCTCTGGCATTTTCGGGAAGAGAGAGTCCTGTGATGCCTCGTGTTCATGTCGATTATAGTGTGTAAAAAACCCTAGCAATTTCCGATTTCCATTACCCAGCAAAATTGTCCCTCTCACCTCCTGGAGCCACGAATTCGGCTGGAAGCACGACAAACCTTCAAAGCCTTATTTTCTGTCTCTTCAATGTAGAGTGAATTTTCCAACCTCTATACCTCGAAAAGACGAAATAAATCGTTCCCAATTTTTACATAACTTTCTTATCAGGACACGAATAACATTTGTAACATAAATAAAAACGAATGCAAACCTATTTACGTTGCCTTTTTGACTTCAATGTCAGACTACCTGGGTGGGGAATCGAACCCACGACTTTTGAAACCAAAGGCCGGAGTCCTACCACTCAGCCATACTGAAACGGCATACTGACATGGACATTATCGAGTCCAATTGGCTTTCTGTCCCGTTTATAACACTTGTAACGCATTCGTTACATGCAGCAGAATATTGGCTGAATTGAATAAAACTCGAGCCCTTAATCTGCTGTTAAAGCGGAACTGCAACAGTGACTATCGGTTACATCCAGTCTTAGGGATGTTCTCCCCACCCCCTCATCCAGCCCTTTTCTCAATTGGTTGCTGACGGCGGCCTAGCGATGGAGCAGCGTTTGGCCACCGAATTGAACACGCAGGTTGTGAGAGTATGGAATGTCAGCACCACAATCAACGGTGTTGAGCCTCATGACGCAGACTTCAGCATTAAGTTGAAACCAACACGGACGTACTTAATTCACTCGGAAGTTGAACGTTTATTTTTTGTTAATCAATATTTAAGACTTGAACGATACACCACCATTAGACCCCCCCTTCGGCTCCCCCGGTCCCTGCGGACAACCGAGTAGGCCACACTAAAATCTAACCACGTCTCTACCACAAAAATCATGTCAAAAGTGTTACGATGTAAAATTTCCAGGAAACAACCAAGATTACAAACAATGCTGCGCGCATTAACCAAGATGCACGACAAATCTTCACAGCGACGAACGGGTAAGTTCACAAGCACTGGGGCATCCCTGATTACAAATGGTGGTTTTCCGACGGTGCGAGCAGCATTACAAGTTTCCTCTGGAGTACTGATTTGCCCTTTGTTGTCAGGTGAATTTGATCTCTAGCCATCAGAGTGTGGTCTTTACAAATGTCCTCATCCAGTGAGATGAAGGAAAAGTTCATACGGACGCACATTTGGCGGAGAAGGATGTTCGTATGGATGATCTTTTTATCCAAGTCTCTGTACAAACGGCTTAAACGGGGGAACAGGCCTATAATGGCGATTTTTATCCCAGGGAACTTCGCTCTTACCGAAGACATACAGTCATGGATAACTGAGACAATTCTATTTGGAGAATCTTCTTCAATACTATTAGTCCCGGCACATGCAATAAGAGTTTCCAGTGACTCAAGGTTCTGAAGGATTGGTTCCATCCTAGAAGGAAGCTCTTTTACCTTGAGGCCGGGGAATGTCCATGTTCTTGAGCGCACGTCACAGCCTCCCCTCAGGTTTCTAACATTAGAGCTTGGACCTATACTTTTTTTAATATACATTAACGACCTGAATATCGGTAACACGGGCACTTATGGGTACAAATTTGCGGACGACTTAAAGATTGGGGTCGATAATACGACTTCCGGTCCTTCGCAAGAACTGGAGGAACAGATCCGGGAGGTGGCTGCCTGGTCTAAACAGTGGCAGCTTCCCCTCTCTAATCCAAAATGTTCTTGTTTCCATGTGGGGAATAAAAATTGTTATCCACAGTATTTTCTTGACCATGAGCCATTACCTCAAGCGAAGGAAATTAGGGATTTGGGTATCTGGTTCACCCAGGATCTGAAACCTTCCTTTCATTGCCAAAAGGTTGTAACTGCGGCGTTTCGTCGATCTATGATTGTGAACAGATGTTTTACGTCTGGAAATCTTGCCACTAAAATTTGGGCCTTTAAGGTGTTTGTACGTCCAATCTTGGAATACGCAACCCCTGTCTGGTCTCCGTACTTGGCCAAGGATATTGACCTTGTGGAAAAAGTCCAACGACGCTTCACAAAAATCTCCCTGGTTTTAGAGAAATTAAATACCAAGATCGTCTTCGTAATCTTGGCCTTGAGTTGCTAGAACTTCGCCGCATCAAAGCAGATCTTATACTCACGTATAAGATTTTACACAATCTTATAGCTGTCGACCTACCGTTTTTTGATCGCGCACAGCACATATACTGTACTCGAGGACATGACTGGAAGCTAATCGTTCCCCCCTCGCGTCTTGACTGCCGCCTGCATTTCTTTTCGGTCCGAGTGGTACCCATTTGGAACGCCCTTCATGCCAGCACCGTGTCTGCCCAGTCGATAGCGTGTTTCCGAGGGCAACTTAAAAACGAAAATTTAAACATTTTTCTAAGGCGTCCACTATCTTGATCTCCTAAACAGGAAAATAAAAAGATAAATAAAAAAATACTTGCTTCTTTTAAACTCCTGGGAACGGTGTCACCGGCTCACAGCCCTTCCGTATCCCTTCCACTTTGGTGGTGGAATAAACTGTAATTTATTTATTTATTTATTTAATTTTGAAAAAAAAAACACTCGTCGAAGAGCAAATACTACAGATTACCGTCATTTTTTACGGTAAACAGCTAGTAACATAACGTTCACCCTACCTGAAAAGTAACTGGCAGTCCTACTCATTTATAGGAATCTGTTGCTTGAGCTTATATCACTAATGTTACATTTGCGCAGAATTTTATAGTGTATTGCTTGGAAATTAGTTTTACGTTTTTGTAAACCTCTGAAACGTCCATCAAATACATCTAGAAAATTGGAAAATGTATTTGCTTCCAGGGCTCTGCGGCGCACCCCCAGACACATCTAGCCAAGAAAAAAGGAGCCTTCGACACCCAGTTTATACAAGGCACAGGAAATCCTGGGACCGGCGCTGTTATTAATTAGAACATTGTAAATTGATAAATAAATACGGATGCAAACCTATTTACTTGCCTTTTTGGACTTATATGTCAGACTGCCTGAGCTGGGAATTGAACCCACGACATTTGACATCAAAGGGCAGAGTTCCACAGCTAAGTCACACTGACACAGCCAATAGAAAACCTTCATAGGCGGCATTTCACACGCACACATGTACATATACGCACACACTTTTCAATCACCACTGGGGGAACGCTTGCTTGTTCCCCACGCGCAAGTGAAATCGAAAGACACACACTATAAAGCGTGAAATTAAGGATTAATAGGCCGTATCCGTACAACGTAGCGGTAGAACTCTAAACCAATTTCTAAACCAAAGATCGTGGGTTCAATTCCCCGATCAGGCAGTCTGACATTTAAGTCCAAACGGCAACGTAAATAGGTTTGCATCTGTATTTATTTAAAACTTATCGAGCCCATTTGGCTTTCCGTCCTGTTTAATTGTTGATTGAGCCCAAGCCACTAGACACGTAGTATATGCCCAAACTGACTTTCAACAAAAATTTACCCTTATCTCAAGATTTGAGTCAATTTATGTCGTCATTGTCTTAGGCTTAGAGCTTACAAAAAATAAGAAACCATCAACTTTTAATGCACTTGTTTTTTTCAGGAAGCGACAGAAGTGAATGGAAATAGCTGCAGGCCATCTAAAATTTCAATTGTATGTGAATTGCACATAAACTAACGTGACCAAAAAAAAAAAAAAAGGCCCGACCGGGACTAAAACCCAGAACACCCCGATTTCTAGCCGGGTGCACTAACCAGTCTCGGTCCGCCTGATCGAGTTTCAAGTCAGTCGGGCAAGTTATCGTTTACTTTCTTTGTCAGATTACAGTAGGCTATTTTTCATTTATCACAAAATGATTTGCGGCACCCATATCTAACTCCAGGAGAGAGGGAGGGGGGGTAGGAGCACTGACCCCCCTTGAGGGCAGGGGCAAACTTTCGGTAAAGGGCACAATCAGTTTTGGGAGTACACATTTTTAAGCCACGCGAAGTTCATCTGATGGTACCAAAAGGAATATCCAGCGAACATTTTTTTATTAATTTTACCAAAAAATATTAACGAAAAGGCAATTTAATTTCTTAAAGGGCCGGGGCAATGTCACCCCCTGGGCTCTTGCTCACCCCCGAGCGTACCCGTACCTAACCCCCTTCTCGCAAAAATATGAAATTGGGAGACGCCAAAGATTAGGAGGTCATCTGCATTCTGCGCAGCGGGCCAAAGTCTTTCTGCCGTATGCTCCTAAAGTAACTGCCATCCGCCAATTAACAAGCTGGCCGACAAATTTATGCCCACCGCCAACCCAATTTCACCGTTTATGTACGGTATAACGAGCGAAAAATCACACAAAAAGCAGACGCTGGACAGTCGTAATAGTCGACTGTTAACGATTTGGGCAAGGTCATAAGTCACTCCTTTTATTACCACCCTTACTTTTATGTGCATAAGAATTATCGCAATCCATTTCTATTATTGCCCAGTTATACCTCTTTGAGACCTCGTTTAATAATTGGCAATTCTCTTTTATTTTTAGACTGGTCAACCAGAAATCCATCTAAAGAATAGCCTCGAGCCAAATAGCCTCACCAAATACACTCAGACCCAGTGGGCAAGGGTGTGGTTCGGCTGTGCGGACAGCGACAAGAAAAGGTTTCGTTTGAAGATCCGCACTGAGGAGGAAAAAGAGTGCACCACGGGAAACTACTTCCGGAAGGAGAAGGAGGAGGAGGACAAAAAAAGAAGACTTAAAAAAAAAAAAGGTTTCGCAAAAAAAAAAAAAAAAACCCGTTCCAAATTTGGGCGCATCTGATAACACCTGACAGAGATGGATGACGGGAATAGAAATTGGGGGTGACAAACTGAAGACGAGTGGATATCGTTTTGGTTAGACGGGTTACTTAAAGGCGCCTTTTCGCCCTTTCAACTTCTAGTCGCAGCACCGTAGAATCTTCGAGCAATATAAAGAAAATAGCGGTAAATTAAAAAAGGAACAACACTTCACAGCCGGGCCGCAAATTTTAATAACTAAAACGAGATCACGTGACCTACATCAGCCTATTGGATGACGGAGAATCTGGAACGTGGATGCTGTTTTTAGAATATGGGCAATGCTATAGAAATGGTGAACCAGCGCCTTTAAGCCTACTGCTTGTAGTATGTCGACAGAATCTTTTTGGTCAGCAATTGCAGGACCCTAGCTTATCTTAAAGATAAAAATATTCGGAGAGACTGTTAGTTCATGTAACAGCCGTGGGATTTCTGTCTTCTTTTTTTTTTTTTATCAATCTGTCGGAATACTACCGTGACCGGAGGTTTTACGGTTTGATCCCCCCGAGTTGCATCTACAACACTTTCTTCTTCTACAGAAGCAGTTTGGTAAGGACCGAAATAAAACTACAGTTTAGCTAAACACACGGACGACGAGAATCACTTTACTGGGGAGGCGGCAGGGGGGGCGAACCGAAAGTTCTTCTTTTGAGGTCCCCCCTTCCCCCCCCCCCCAAAAAAAAAAAAGAATAAAAGTAAAAACAACATTTGCAATTCTCTTTCTCATACCGAACGTTCTTAGCAGTTTTCTACACAATAATTTTTTGGGGATGTTTTTAAATACAGATGAAAAAAAGATGATTTTACAACTCTCACAGTAACAAGTAGGCTCCATTGATGTGTCTTCCTGTCGCTGTGAAAGAAACTAACGTAGTTTTCTTGATAAGTAACCAAAATTTTCTTCGTTTATACGTTTGATTTTGATCTGATGGTGGGGGTGTGCCAGGGGCATCGGCCAAAATTTTAGGGGGACGAGCGCCCCCTTCGCCACCCCCCCCCCCTTAGCGTCGTCCCTGGCTAAACAATCAGCTACTGGCTACGACTAGGCCTACTTCAAAATTAAGCACGCACACACACACAAAAATTGAATCCTGAACAAAAGTGTTGTAAATGAATTGTTACATTTAGAAACGAAACATGTCACATTCAAAACGAGACTCGGCGGAACGGCAGGTCATTTTATAAAACCCTAACCAGATTGGCTGTTCGCGGCGTCACAGAATGGTTTACCAAAGACGTCAAAATCGGTCACTCGGCGCCATACTCAATACCTGAATGCAGCAATTTTAACCTTGTAGGCACGTAAGAACGTAGTAATTTTCTATTTCCGGTTAGGGCTTAATTAACAGTACCTTCTAACCCACCGAACAGAGCGAACCAAACGCACCAATGTTGGTAACAGTTTGGCACAATCCCTACCAATTGACGTGTTGATCCGGCTTGATTGATGTCAACTATAGTCAGCGATGAATCTGATTCTGGAAAAACTGTACCTTCGCGCATGCTCAAACTTCCACCACCGGCAAACCACCTCCCTCGAATGGTTTTCAATTTGGCATTGCTTTCACTTGGTCACATACATTAGCGAATCCTGGTCAAATCCATTAGCCAGGTCTGGTCGCGGTGAAGGTATGACGTATCGAATGCTCTGCTGACCTTGTTGAGTTTGCAGAGCTGTGATTGTAGTTTAGGAAGGTACTGAACGGCTGACGCAACTATCACTGAGCACGCGCGACGTCAAGTTTGGAGCCAAACTGTCTCTAATAGTGGTGCGTTGTATGCACTCTGTTCCGTGGTTTAGGAAGGGACTGTAAGAATAGAATCATTTATCCAGAGTCTTAAACTGTTACTGAAAGTACTGCCCAATTGTCTGAAGCAGGGTAGATCAGTAGGTAATGACGCTTTTCTGAAAACGTGTTGAAATTGAGACCTGCTTCCACCAACGGCACCAGAGGGCAGCACTTATAGGCGAAACTTGAAATAAAAAAAACGCCGGCATCGTTGCCATGATAACCATGGTAATAGCGACAATACCTGCGGAAATTGACGAAATAATCGTGCGTGGGCAACATTCGAAGTTGAAGAACTAATTCTGTGTTCGATTCAAACTGTGTACAGTTCGTTACACTAAGCGTAAACCACGGAAGAAGCTTCAGCCTGAACGGCCGATGAGCAACGCTTTTCGGACGTTCTCGGAACACAAAACCACGCATTATACTTAGCTCCACTCGTAACGACAATCCGTTTTAAACGTGAATGTTGGATTTAAAAAATAAAACTTGCTGACGCAGTTCTGCGCTTTCTTAAAATTATTTTAATGTCCTAATCTAATTTACGGTAAATTTTAAGTGATGAATTTTGTACTGTTAACGTAATCAATTTGATTTAGTGACGCTAAATAGCTTGGATTCCCATGATGCTTTGTGCTTCCTGTTACTTGACGACAGCGCCCTCTGGTGGTAAATCGCTGAAAGCGGGTACTTCTTTCGTCCAAATGTTTACCGTTGTTAGAGAAACAGTGGCATATATATATATATATATATATATAT
>JAHWFP010182692.1:77430-140936 GCA_023313725.1 Lithobius niger
CCCCCCCACCTCCTGCCTAGAGTTAAAGTACTCTAAAATCTTCCCTGGTTTAGGCGTGAAGTGATACAATCCAATAGAGCAGTGACATTTGCCGCCATATTGGCACCAGTATGGGTTTTGGAGGGCACAACTACAAGGTGTACTACATAAAATTGGCGGGAAAAACAACGGAAGAGCGGATGTCTTAGGCTTAAAATAACGTTGTTTTCTCCAACAACGAAAATCGTGCGTTTTAGGTCTAAGAAATCACTCTTCACAGCATCGGCTTCACTATGACGCCCTTCTGTTTCTCTCTGCAGTGCGCCTTGCAGCTAACTCATTAAGGCTCCAGCATAGAGTTATATACAATAATACTTCGTCGTGTCGCTGCTCGAAGGCTGTGTCGTGAAAGGACTTAAAACACGGAAAATATTAACATTAAAATCCTGTTGACAATCTTAACCGCATCCAAGATGACGATCGTTTGAGTGTGTGACTATTAGCCATTCCAAGCTGCAGAGGTCAGGCTCTAACTGACTTAGAACGGTCAGTAAAAAGGCAAAATAGTCTGTTCGATGTTCTCTATACCGTATCGAAATACAAAGCTTTACTTTCTAGATTTATTTATTAATTGCTTATAATTTATTTATTTATTTATCTATTTTTTTTTTGGGGGGGGGGGGGGGTGTGTGGAGGTTTGAGGTTTAATGGCGCGTCGGCAGCTAGGTCATTAGTCCCAACCTCAGTGACGGTACAGTGGCCCGGGTTGCCAGTGCGCCACACATTACAGACTGAATGTTAATCAAACCACAATTCTAGACCTCATCGTATCTGTGCACCTCCTGGAAAAATTGAAAAACCGCGTACAGGTGGACAGAATCATCACCCAATTTTTGGGTGGGTGGGGGTTGGGGGTGAGGAGAATCCTTTCGGCTCATCCTTCAGCAGACATAACAACCCCTTCGTAATACGATACGGTTGACTATTTTGTCCTTTGCACGGCCTTTTCTAAGTCAGTTACAGCCGAGGTTGTGAAGTTGGGAATGGCGAGTATAGTATACATAATTAAATGGTCGCCACATTCCACGTGGCTGAGGTTATCAACGGGGTTTGAATGTCGAAGTTTTCCTTGTTTTAACACCTTTCCGTTGGTGTATTACTTAATTCCACCCTCGATGTAGAATTTTATTCCTCTTCCTGAGGCCCTGAGGGGGTACGGCACGTCTCCTCCATATCACATGTTAGTTTTCCTTATACCCACCCTTAGGTTACGTATCGTCTTTATTCTTTCAAAATCTGTGAAGGTGACCTAGAAATTGTAAGACCCTGTATACAGTGTTAGTGTTGCAGTCGTGAAATGTGAGAGATAAAAATAAAAAAAATAAAATACTAATGATAAATTTACAATTTTTTACAAACGCATGCTTGAAACACACGTCGCGACAAAAATATTTAAAATAAACAGTAATGTTTCTATTACAACGTACACGTCTTTTTTGAAAATTGTGCTCAACAAAAACACTTACGTTCGTCGTGTGCTGTCAAACACACACTAATGGCTTAGATAAAAACACGACTGTTTTATTTTACCTTCCGTCGCTACTAAGCATGCAATGTGCTTGTAAGCATGTAATGTAATGTGCTTGTAAACGGTTGCAAATTGAACACTGGTGTCTTATTTTAAAACAGGGCATTTTTTTTAGGAAATGTGACTGGAGGTCCACTTTCACAAAAGGGCACAACTTTAATATATAAGGGCACCATTATGTTAATGGCTTAATTGTTAACATAATAAAAAAATCAAACTATGTGCAGTGGATAAATGGGATTTTGTACTGAGAGGAACACTAGTCATTTAGCCAAACTGTGTGTAGGTATAAACCAATAACAGCTAGGAGGTATGAGGGAGCACTGTGAGCTCCCCCCAGCGGGGCCGGGGCAGAGCCCCAGAAGCTGACTCATTTTTGCTATTTTCCAGTATTTTTTTGCCTTGTAAAGTGCCGTTGGAAACATTTTTACAAAATCAGTTTTGCTGACTGCATTATACGCATAAAAAAAGTTTGTAATGTAAATCTTTCAGTTTTTCACACTAGATACTTATTTTTTATAAATAAAATATGTCTTCAGGATAGTCAACGTTTTTTTTTTCAGCTACGTAAAAAGTGACAATTTGCCGAAACCGCATAAGCCTTCAAAACCAGAAAAATAAAACCTCAACGTGCCCCTTTTACAAAAGTTGCCCCTGCCCTCTCGGTGGTCTGTGCATGCTACGGGATTTTACCTGCCGTGAAGATTCGTTGTGGACTGGATTGGACCTGAATTCATTACTGTATCCATACTAGGCTATCCCAAAATTTGTATTTAGCGAAAAAACATTCTCATGAAAGTATTAAATGTATTAAACTTGACATTTTATTTCCTTTTTAGGGTGGACCTCCAGTGGGTCCAAGTGAGTTTAACTGGAGGTCCACTTTAGGCGGCTGCAGGTCCACTTGGACCTCCAGTTAGCACGTAAAAAAAATGCCCTGTTTTCAAATGCATCTCACGACAACAGTCAGTGTGGTGGTTCGAGTACTAATATAAACGAAAAATCATGAAACTTGTTTGAAGTGATGATGAGGGGGGGGGGGGGGGCTAATGCTTGAACAAGATCTCCTTAAAGATCTCACACACACACCTTGGAAATGCATTACAAACGTATCGCTAACTCAGAACCTTGCAGAGGATATATTATGTAATCTGTAAGCCAGATGAGTTGGCCTTGTTGGTAAAATTCGTTACCAACTCAATAAGAACGAAAATATGACGGACTAGAATTATAGGAACTGCGTCACACACAAAGGTTGTTTGCGACCCCTGAATGCCGTGAATGTCCCTGCCAACCTGAGTGTTTGAATGGGATGCCATTCGGGTTGCAATGGCCGTTTTACATTGCTGTCGTTCCTACAATCCTGGGCCGATTTTCGTTCACGCGTTCGCATTGAGAAATTGGTATTCCCGTGATGTGTAAATGTAATCAGGGACGACGCTAAGGGGGGGGGGGGGGCCCCGCCCCCGCCCCCCCACTTTTTGCCCCCCCCCCCCCCACTCATCAGATCGAAATAAAACATTTAAACGAAGAATATTCTGGTTATTTATTAAGAAAACTACATTAGTTTCTTTCAAAGCGACAAGAAGGACTTGAGGTTACATCAACAGAGCCCAGTTGTTACTGTGAGAGTTGAAAGATCATCTTTTTACAGCTGGATTTTAAAATGTCCCCAAAAAATAGGGTATGGACCAGTTAAGAACGTTCGGTGTGAGAAAGAATTACAAGAGTGTTATTTTGAATTTTTTTTTGGGGGGGGGGGAGACCGCTAAGGTTGAATTTTTCTGTTCGCCCCCCTGGCTAAAATTGCTGCCCCACTGTCGCCTCCCCAATAAAGTGATTCTAGCGTCGTCCCTGTGTGTAATGCACATACAGGGCGGTCTAAGGGTCTGGTCACACGCAAACAACTGCAAATATAATGGTCCTACGTTAATTCTGAAGACATATTTGTAATCTAAGTCAGATATGGGGGAAGCCAATGAAGATATTTTCAACGACCTTGAAAACAGCATTCAAGGTCACCAACATTCTATTTTCCAAATGGCTCAAGATAATGCACAAAAGTGAATTACAAAGTTGTACGCGAGCGTCAAACATGACAAACTGCGAAAACATTTTGAAAATCGGAGCATAATTGCAATAGTGATGAGGAAACCAAAATAGCAACAAAGTCTTCCCTGAACGTTTTAACTGCCTTGTATGCCAAGCTCCACTGCATGGCAGTTAAAACGTTCAGGGAAGACTTTGCTGCTAGTTTGTTTTCCTCACAACTATTGCAATTATGCTCCGATTTTCAATCTGTTTTCGCAGTTTGTCATGTTTGAAGCTCGCGTGCAACTTTGTAATTCAGTTTTGTGCATTATCTTGCGCCGTTTGGAAGATAGAATGCTGATGACCTTGCATGCTGATTTCAAGGTCATTGAAAATATCTTCATTGGCCTCCCCATATCTGACTTACATTACAAATATGTCTTCAGAATTAACGTAGGACCATTATATCGGCAGTTATTTGGTGTGACCAGACTTTTAGACCACCCTGGATAACACGTTTACGAAAGTCCTAAGTAAAAGTACATAACAAGTTCAATGCCTTGTATTCTTTTATCCATATTCAAGCACTTTTCCAGATTTCAAGGCCCCGTACGAACCCTGAAAAATTGCAGTCTTCACGTAGGCTAAAGGGTTAAAGGGTTTAACGAGCGTTAACCACTCCTGGTCATCTGCCCGAAGCCCTAAGGCCATCTTCACGTAGGCTAACGAATTTTCCAACAATCATTACACGAACAATACATTTCAAGTAATGTTCACTGACGTTACCACTCGTCAACCAAAAAATCGCAGAGATTCAAATGCTTACCTAATTTAACCTTTACAGTCTCAAGTCCAGCTACTGAACGGCAAAAATACTAGGTCCCAGCGCGCAACGCGAGCTTTGTGAGGGGTCCCCAAAATCAAAGCGAGCATCAACAGTCCAGTGGTCAGTGTCTTTAGCACCAAAACAAATGGATGCCAGTTTGGATCCCGCGACCGACCCGATGGGACTTCAGCTTTATGACCGTTAGGTTTAAATTGTAAATTCCGTCAGTAGCCTACACAAGTGCCAGAAAACTTTAAAGTTGATAATTAAGTCTTCTCTCTCACCTCGTCTAACCCATTAATTCAAAAATCGTATCCTCTAATTCGACATTTAAAAGCTGCTGTGCCACATAGACGATGATCAATTTTTCTATTGTTTAAAATGCGTCAAACTGCATCTATTTGTCTCGTTTAGTTTCCAAGTTTCGATGTTTTTTAAGCAGAAAAGCAGCGTAGCTCACTCAGATATCTTTTCGCGAGTAAGCCTATTAGGGCGCGTTTACGCAACGAGACCTTCTTGCTCGCCAAATGCTACTTGCTATAGTCAACCGTTATTTATTTACGATTAGTTTCCAGTTTCCACTAAATGAACGCGGCAATACGTAAAAACTTAAATGTATTATAAATAACAATACGAATAAAGAACAAAGTGCAACAGTAATTTCAAACATTGCCACAATATTGTTGTCATTTGACGCTATTTCCAACATTTCTCCCAACATGTGCCATTCTCGCACAAAGTACAGCTTCTGGGCTTCTGGCAGTGATCGCACGACGTTAGAAAAAATAGCTGCTCGCAGACCGTTCAAAATCCAACATGGCGTGTATTTCGGGGTTATCGAATCCAAAACAAACCATCGAATGCTGGCAGTCAGATATCAATCCGTCGTAATGTACTGCAGTAAAAATTGGTTTCTTCTTGTCATAAATCGACGTTGCCATGCCGCAAGCATCGTACTTCGGGTTGTTGCCAGGCACGGTGAGAGGATCTACGTCCGCGTCGTTGCTAAGGTTACTACGTACAGACGAATCGAAAGCCACATACTCCGGTAAAGTCGAGAAGCAGCCAGCAGATTTAGTATTAAGCAAGTAAAAGCTATAGTGTCCGCGGCCTATCTTGACTTCTCCGCAGAACGAACACAGATAATCGATTGTACGTTTTCAACAGCAGACTGCCTTGTTGATATCCAAGATGGTTACAAAAACAATGGCGGCCATCGATTAAAGCACCCCTCCAGGAAGACGTAGCCGCTCACAAAATACTTGCAGGACTGAAGATACGCCGCGCAGACAATAGTGAGCGAGAAAATTGCCGATGCTTAAACCTGCTCGGCGGCAGATTTCTATTTCAAATCGATAAAATCGACCTGTATACCGATACTCGGTCAACATCGGTCAATTCCGACAAAAAAAATTCGGCCACCATAAGTCGCTTTTTTTTTTTTTTTTTACCTTTACCCGTTCATCCCTAATGTACCTCTATAAACCAAACAAAACAATAGCAATAAGTTCAGGGTTAAAACCTTTGTCACTGGTCCAAGACGCCCGCGATTTTTCCCCCTCGCTTCCCCGATGCCCTATACCGATAACCCGCCGCATTAATCCCAAGCAGCCCATCCCGTCTTATATAGCGTCATCTTCCAAAAGACATACCCTTTGGCCATCGAAGCAAGCTACACAATTGTATCGGCAACCGCAATCGTGAATTTTTTCCTCTGCCGTCTTCTTCTTCTTCCCTTTGACGTAACGTGCGGCGCCGATTCATGAACACAACCACCCCTGGGGGCATTTGTACCTCCTCTCACTTCACGTTTGTACTGGAAAGCTTTCTATTATTATTAAGAAGAGAATAAAGGAGAAATGTTTCATCCAAGTTACGCGGTTGCCTGCCTGCCTGCCTGCCTGCTGTGATTAGCCATGCTCAACTAACAGACGATTCGTGCAGGCCATAAAACCACCTTGATTATCGCCCCGTCTTCATCTTTCGTTGGCAAAAGAAGCACACAAAAAATGCAGATTCACACTCCTTTATATATCGTGTGAAGGCTACTTTTGATGTCTACAGGAGACCTACTTTCTTCTTTTTTTTAACACTGTGAAGCTAATAAGGCACATTTTATTTGTAGCGCTCAGCACGTGATATTAAGGACGGAAAAGCCAAAGGCTCAACAAGAGTTAAACAAATACAGATGCAAACCTATTTTCGTTGCCTTTTGGACTTATACGTCAGACTGCCTGAGCGGGGAATCGAACCCACGACCTTTGAAACCAAAGGACAAGACAGCTGAGTCATACTAACACGGCCAAAAGGAAACGTGCACGTGTTAAATGCTGCTTACGGACGTTTCCTTTTGGCCGTTTCAGTATGGCTCAGCGGTAGGTCGGGCAGAATTATTTACTAGTGGGCACGCTCTGACTTAATAAAAGTGGTTCATTACCAATGCTGTTGCGGCTTATTTTTAAGATAAAATCGATGAAAAGTTATTTTTTTATACTAAAGTATATTTTGGTCAAACTTCTTATTTAGAAACCCTGAATTTATACCCCTCAGCTGCCACCGTTAGCCGGCGCGCCGCAGTTATCTGTGTCAGCCGAACAGCCGCCGGAAAAAATACGGCTAAAGCCGCAAATTTTGAAGTTTTAATGCATCAAAATGAAACGAAACAGTCATAAAGTTAGTTGTAACTTGTCTCAAACGGTAAGCTGCTCTCGATTGCCTTATTTTTCCGAGTTTGTAGTAACACATGGTTATTTTCGGTTTCGTTTTTAGGGTTCGAGTAATAATAGTCGGGACAATTACTGTGGAAGCATTACTTAAAATGAGTGGCTCTGATTTTTTAATTTTAGGGTTCTTCACAAAGTTTTCCTTTTTTCATTTGTGATTTATCTATAAATCCATTAAGCCTATGTCCCCCTCTCCCTTCCATTTCGTTATTTTCTTATGCAAGTCAATTTCGTTGTTGATAGTTTTGCTTCAATTCGATAGATTTAGCCGAAAATTAGCCGTCAGCTAGTCGAATTTATAATTGGCCGGTGGTGGCCATAAAATTTGTGGCTAGCCGCAATTTAGCCGAAATTTCTGTTATGCTGGCTGAAAATGACAAAATAATGCGGCTGAGGGGTATACCTGGATTGTGTTCAGCTCACGTTCGTATCAGGTTAGACTTACGGTGATTCATTTAACCCCTCACCTCCCAACACCACAAGAGGTTTTTTTTCCCCCTCCGCCATCGTCCTTAATTTCTTTAAGCGTGGCTAATTATTATTCTCATCTTATACTCGGGACAACCCATAGTGCAAGATGTGCCAAATACAAAGACCGGATGTTCGGTACTTAACGGGTGATGATCGAGTGTTTTTCGTGCGGCGGCACGCGCCTAGCGTTCCTAGAATTAAGGGCCACGAGTCGCCCGTCTTCGCGTTTCCCCGTTTCGACATAAAACCCATCATTTTCCTGACACTTACAGCAACTGCCTGCCAGCCAAAGGCAATTGGAAGTACGGAAGGCCATAGGGTTCATGGAGTTTTCGCTCTTCGCAGAGCGTGCGGCACCATACACCAACAACAACCTGTAACACCCGATCGCCGCTAGTTAGCACCGTCGAAAACCAGAACTCGCCACAACAATCGAGGCCGCATCGACAACAGCGAAACGTAACGTGACCCAAACCGGGCTACGCTATACAGTTTAGCTTTCGTTTCTTTAATAAACGATTTTTTAGGCCTGTTGAGTACGTTTACGCACACGCGATTCTGGTGCTGAGGACGCCTAACTAGTTTCGTGCGGCTGATTATGAAGTGGAACACCCCCTGTGGCAGAAGGAAGCAGGTGGAAAAGATACGGACGGAGTGACTAAAAGCCCGGTGCAGCGTCTGTCTGTCTGTCGCGCGTGCACGCTCGTGCTGTGACGTGGGCAGGTGCACTGGTTGGAGGGAATAAGGAGTGGTGGCTTATTTCTCCTCCTAAATATACCTATCTCCTCCCTAAATCTTTTTTTCTTAACTTGTCAATTGTCAGTGATGATGATAGGCCTCTATAACTAGGGATTTCTGAAATAAAATAAAAATTGGCTGGAGAAAATCTGTTTTTCTGGTTTCAAGGAAACATGTTGCCCGTCTTCTGTCTGTATCTGCTTGTGGTTGTGTCTGTTTTTTTTTTTTTTTTTTTTTTAATTTTAACTCTATTAAGGCGATTTTTTATTTTTTTTTGAAGGCGAAAGAAGGAAGGAGCAATTGGAAAGAGCATGTGAGCACGCTGACTGGCAGGTGATTCATTTCAAGCTTTTGTCTTTCTCGCTTACGGGAAAAAAATATTATACGAATGAATGAAAACGCGAATTGACGTGCCGGTTGCCCAAGTTCCATTCAGAATTCTTCGAAATGCGTGTTTTTTTTTTTTAAGTCCTCCACTCTTGTCTTTCTCATTGACGATTTTCATCAGCAACCAGTCAGACACGTAATGGGAATAACTGTATAGTCACCTGCCCAACGCCTTATCAGATTGCACTACAGATTTTGAAGAAATCATTATATTCAGACGAAAAAAACAGTGGTAAATAAGCGAAACAAAACAAACGGCTATATGCAGCAACTAGAATGGTAGCACTTACGACCTACGTTATGATGGTCAAGCCGCTCTTTAAATTTTTAGTGCTACCACGTAATCCTTTGTAATTTTTCTATTTCAAATTTTCCACTCGAATTTATTTCTAGTGTGGACATATCAAAAGTCGTTGCTTTCTAGTGTCGAGCTGTTAGTAGCCTTTGTTTCTAAGCTAGAGAAATCAGAAACAATTTATTTCTACTTCTAAGGTATCAGAAGATACTTCTGGGGCATAGGCTCCATTCCATAAGCCATTTATTTTAATGTGACAAGTATCAGAAACCATAATTTGTAACGTCAAGGTATAAGAGGTTACTATTTCCATTATGGAGGTATCAGAATCTTACTTCAATTATTATCAGATGCTGTTTAATACACGGTGGCTTGCCGTCCCGTCGTCCCTCGCGCACGCGCGTCGTATGGATGCACTCTGTGCATATAACGAAGGGGGTGGAACCAGCCAGAATCCTTATCGTAGAACAATATTGTGCGTTATTAAATTTGACGCTTACGCGCTATTGTCATCAATGGAACACGCGCGGCACGTCTTCATGAAAAACTTGTGTCACGTTCGAAGTCATTCTTTGTACGTTGTCCACAGCGACCTGAGAAGCGTTTTAGCATCGAGGTAAAAGCCCCGGCCATTACCGGAAGTGAAAACTGAAAAGCTTCTCAGGTCACTCTGGACAACCTATGGTACAAAAATAATGGTTTAGAACGTGAGAAATGCTAACAATAAAGACGTTCAGTACGAGTTCCAGTGATTATGATCTTACATTATAAACCAAAGTCTCATAGCAGAAATGAAGCAACCGCAACGACGACCCCCGGAAGGGGAACAATGAAAACGTGCGAGTGCGTCAATTCTTTGGCTTGAAGTTGAAATTGGCATATTGTTGCCTCGACTAACAATTTGTTCTGCGCGGTCATCGCAAAGGCATGTCTTAAATGACGTCATGTACGAAGGACAGTTATTTTTCGCACGCTACTGGGAGTGGGGAGGGGCCTGGACGGGGAATGCCCATTGGTGGGGTAGTGCTTATGTCACAGCTACCATTTGATTACGATATTGCTTTTCGGAGGGAGAGGATTGACGGAAAGGGAGTGTTAACACAAAAAAAAAAAAATTGACTGTTGCAGTGAACGATCAGGCAGCACTGAGCAAATACTGGGAAACAACCACGGGTCAAACAAATCCCCGGGCGAAGCCGGGGACGATGCTAGTAGTGATTATAAAAAACCGGATTGTTCTTCGATAAGGCTTCAGGCTGGTTTCACCCCTTTCACTACATGTATAGAGTGTATCCATGCGACGCGCAGGCGAGATTTATGGGACTACAAACCCCTGTGGTTTATTTTTAGCACATCAGGAAAGAGGAACCATTTATTCCCGTTTTAATGCCGGAAGCCATTTATCTCATACGGTGTACTGTACAAAAAAAAAATGTGCTTTAAAACAAATACATTTTAGATAAATCTGGATTTGCAACATTTTATAAACACGTGCTTTAAAATAAAACAGTATTTTTTAGCGCGTATTTTTAACGCGTGCCACAGCTTCACTAGAAGCTATAAGCTAATCTGAAAAATAAAAATGAAGATTTTGGCACTGCCGAGTCGTAATGAAACATTCACCAATGAAAGTTCTCGAGAAACCTGGAAAACTACTTTTTTTGCAGCAGAAATTCTTTGACTTGCTCCCACGTGGTTGCTCTTCGCTTAGCTTGGTCGACTGACGTATCTATAGCGACGACACTTTCACCATCGCTCTGTGGCTTTTTGCTGGCTAACGAGATTCACTGTGCAACTCTACCCAAAACCGAAAGTTTAGCTGCTCACTGTCGACTTATAACCCAATGCCGTTAATGTCGACTTCGGCTGAACTTGCGTAATCTGGATAAAGAATTTTCCCGATCACTACCGAGTTCTCATTGTTAACTGTTTCCTAACCAATCGACAGACCGGAAATCGGCAATTTTAGATTATTTCCGGCTTCTAAGTTGCGATCACGCGCGGACGAGATCGTCAACTAAAACGATTTAGTCTTATTTTCTGGTTCTGATCAACACGTAAAAAGTCGGCAAGTGCACTCAAATACTTCCCCGTTTAGAAACTAGAAGCTAATCTGAAAGATAAAAAAAAAAAAAAAAAAAAAGATTTTGGTTCGTAACGAAATATTCAACAATGAAAGTTTAGGAAAAACTATGTTTATTGAGCTGGTTGTCTTGGTCTTGCTCTTTAAAGTGGGAAATCATTTAAGTGTATTTTGTGTGACTTTTTAACTTATGCTAACCTAATTCCACTTTACTTGACAACGGGATGAAATATCCCGAAACGTCGCATTCCACTGTATACATATGCACTTGCTGGCTCCTTCCATGTTGATCATTTTCAGTGTTTTTTTCCCTCTAATAAGTCTGGGTCTGAAGTCGTCCTCTGCCTAAGGGATGTCCCCGGTAACCACTAGCTAACTCATTAACTGAGAAACATGTAAGCGACTGTTTATTACTCATCATAGCAATAATTTGTAGCAGCAGTAGCAAATGTTAGCGCTAGCCAAGCAGTGCAATGCTTATGGGACACATGCCTTCGCCCTCTAGCTATTTGTCTTCGCTGCTCTTTCCTACATCACCTGCAGCCTCCAGTGACAGATTTATTCGTCGTCAAGAATTAGTTGGGTGGTATGAACGGTAGCGGGAAGTCGTACGAGCAAACACCGCATACGTTGGTCTGGCGGGGATTCTTAAAAGTCGTTCCGCTGGATAGCCTTCCGTAAGATCAGACCAATGCAGGCTATGTGGAAGCTACAGATTTTGCTTCCCAGATCCAGACCAGAATATTTGCAGTGACGTTACCGAAAACCCCCGTTATGTACCAAAACTCCGTTAATAAAAGGCCGTCTCACAGCTGGACTTTCCTTCTCTACAAAAAAAATATCAAATCGACGAGCTTTGCTAATCAGCTCTCCATCAGGTGACTTGACAAACTTTGTAAATCCTATCGGTTTTGCAAATTCGCCACTAGCTGTTAAGAGACGGCACTACCTTCCAAACTATCAGTCCTGCCTTCCATAATGGTTTAATTTCGTTGAACCTTTCTGGAGGGGACTAGACGGCCTTTTTTACCAATCCGGAATTTAAATAAATATAGATGCAAACCTATTTCCGCTGCCTTTTGAACGTTAGACAACCTGAATGGGGAATTAAATCCACGGCACAGGAGACACAACCGCCCAGTGACCTAACCACCCAACTCGGCCTCGGTTAGTGAGCCCATTTGGCTTTCCATCCTGTAGTCATGGAAATTTGTATGTGCTCACCCACGAGAGCCGGTAGGGAGTTTAGGGAACTTAACTGCGTGTGTTTGAGGGAGTGAGAACAAAGAAAAAGTCGCGGAGCTTTCATTAGGCTATCGTTTTGTAGGTATAAAATAAATACGGATGCAAACCTATTTACGTTGCCTTTTGGACTTAAATGTCAGACTGCCTGAGTGGGGAATCGAACCCCCTATAGGTCATGTCAGTATGGCTGAGCGGTTAAGACTCCAGCCTTTGATTTTAAAGGTCGTGGGTTCGATTCCCCGCTCAGGCAGTCTGACATTTAAGTCCAAAAGGCAACGTAAATAGGTTTGCATCCGTATTTATTTAACACTTATGGAGTCCAATTGGCTTTCTGTCCCGTTTATAGATTTGTAGGTATGGCACATATAGGTGGACTTCAACTCGCACATAGTATGCAATTTCTCAAATTCCAGTCGGCTCTGTGGGTTGGCACTGAACAGTTCCTAGTGTAACTTACGACAGTGTCATTGCAAAAGTTATGGCCTAAAGTTGGGAAGGAGAGGGAGAGTTACGGTTAGTATCCCAGCCGGTCATGGGTCAGCACCACCACCAGGGAACGAGAGGGGTCCGCGTGGACTTGACGTATGGTAACTAATTCGGGCAATGAGTTTAATTAAACCCATTACTGTAACCACGACAACAGTCGGCATTGTTACGATAGTTAAGAGATATTAGCCAATGTCTTGAAGGTTAGGAATTGGATATGTTCAAAGACTCATGGAGATACTTTTTCATCTTGATTCGCGTCGAGGTTTATAGTGTCCGCGGCCTATCTTGAGTTCGCCCCACAACGATACAGATAATCAATTGTATGTTTTTGGTAGCAGAGTGCCTTGTTGATATCCAAGATGGTTACAAAAACAATGGCGGTGTCGATTAATGTCGCCCCCTCCAGGAAAACGTAGCACTCAAGATAAACCGTAGGACTCAAGATAAACCGCGTACAATAAGGACAGTGGTGTCCCCAAGACCCGACCCGAAGTTCCAAGCAAAATATGACAAACGTAGACACAAAAGGCCTTTCTTGCAATTGAAACAATTCTGAAAATTGGCTTATTTCGTTTTAAAGGCACAAAAATTGATGAATATGATTGATCAGGGCTCCGTGAGACTTAAAGCAACTCTCCCTGACACGGAATAGCGTCACGCACCTTTCGCTGCTTATTGTAATGTCCATTAACGCTTAGCCTTTCGTCAGCTAATGAATTAGCGATTGGTGTGGGTCCTTACACGTCATGGCCTACGGAGCCATTTTGGATTTTTCCCCCTTCCTCACGCTACCTTTTGCTATTACGCCGCCCTCACGTATTGTGTTATACTGTAATTTTCCCGCCCTTGGGGCCGATGACTTTGTCACTACGAACTACCAAAACACTTTGCCTTATTTTGTATACTTTTTACCTGTGTTTTATTGCTCGAGCTCCACGCTCTCCCTGGAATACGTATGTACACGTGATTAATTGTACCTTTTTGTTCTTGCCTTTTTTTTTTTACCTGCTCTTCTCTCTCAAAAAATGTGCCGACCGGAATGGTCGAAAATCTTTTGCCTTGTATTCAAGCTATGAGGTACGACTAGGTCCGACCATCCTCTGTATTGTATATTTCTACTATGAGGGAAAGGATCCACGATTGCCTTTCTCCCGAAAGCAGTTTACTTTAAGTTGAACGAACGTTGTTCCTTGTTAAGATCATTTTGGGACCCCAACAAAACATTGACCTTTTCGTCCCACGAACATTTCTCATTAACTTTGTAGCATGCGTCTGACGCAGTCGAGAGTGAAGCAAAATAACTTTCCACCTGTGTACAAACATTATTGTCCCATCACGCACAATAAATTCGTATGAATGCTATTTTATTTTGAAGTTTACGGTCATTCCTCCAGTTTGCGTGCGTCACGTAGTAGAATGACTTATGCGCATCCACGGACCTCATCCCCTATCCTTTTGATCTGGAGTTAGTTTATTAGAGGACTTCCTTATAACGCTCCATTTCCTCCCCACTCCCCAGCTCTTCTTAGCCCGCTTACCAAAGTTCTCGGACCTCATTTTGAATTACAATATGTTTCGCTCTCTTCATCCAACCCCCCACCCTCCCCCTCCCCGCAAGAAAAATTCCTGCGTGCGCCAATTCTCATGGAAGCTGCCATAATGAGCACTGTCGTTCCTAAACTCATCAAAGTTGTTCTTAGACGCTGGGTGAATACTTCAGTCCCTCGGCCTGACGTCACTGATGAAGCATCGGGCTCATCGGCTCTTGGAGGTGGTTTATCCGCTGAATCCACCGACTAAAGCTGGCTGACCTGCTGCTTTTCTTCGCTAGCATTATTTATGTAAACTTAATTAAGAAATGGAGGAGATTGTCGTCACACGCGCACACCGTCTCCACAAAGCTAAAAGAAGGTAACAAGAACTAAGAAGTAAAGGTTTTTATCGTCCGGTATTTAATTTTAAACTTTCTAGACAGCGCCCTTAACAACGCTAGTAGACACAAGTGTGATGGTGAGCAAACGTTCATAAATCACTTCTCTCATAACATTGGCTGCCGTTTCGCTCATCGACGCATCCAGTAAGTATGTTCTAAGACTGGTACGTGACGTCAGTTTTGATGGAAGCGATCGCTTTTGTTGTAATAAGGTAGCTGAGCAGACGATGTGTTTAAGTTTAGAGCAGAGCAATACCTCATTTCGTTACGGGAGGCCCTTGTTCGTACCCAAAGCAACACACAGCGGGCGATATCACGCTGCATTATTGTGACATCCTCTACAATGTTGGCTAGCGTAATGCAAACATGGAGGGTAAGCCGGAAGTAAACAGCTGCTATGATCATGCTACCAGCACGGCTACAACAATGGGTGACTCGTTGTTTGAAAGAGGTTGTTTCCCCTCGCACAAGTTGGCCCTCGTAGCATCCCCTTTTTAATAAAGACAGAAATCACAAGGTAAAGGGTAAATGAAGCAAGCAGTCTGAATTAAAGACTGGCCTTGTGAGAATACACGATACACTAGTCTGAGAAAGAAAGAAAAGACAACTGCCCCTACTGGGACTCGAACCCAGGACTTCCCGTTTACTCGCCGGGCGCTCTAACCACTGTGCTACCGGGGCGGGGCGACAGGCTCCAGCCGAGCTAAGTAGCTGTTCAATCCTTCTCAGTGGTGACCTAGAGGTCACAAATATACATACAAAGAGGGAAAGCAACATTGCATTCTATGTATTATGTATCCCCACAAGGCCAGTCCTTAATGCAGACTGCTTGCTTCGTTTACCCTTTACCTTGTGATTTCTTCTTTATTTACTACTTGCATTATTTCTTGTGTTAAGGCCAAGAAGCAATGTTGCTTTCCCTCCTTGTATGTATGTTAGTAACCTCTGGATCACCACTGAGATGGACTGAACAGCTACTTAGCTCGGTTGTCGCCTGTAGCCAGAAACCGTCCCGGTAGCGCAGTGGTTAGAGCGCCCGACTAGTAAACGGGAAGTCCTGGGTTCGAGTCCCTAGTCGGAGCAGTTGTCTTTTCTTTCTTTCTCAGACTAGTGTATTGTGTATCCTCACAAGGACAGTCTTTAATGCAGACTGCTTGCTTCGTTTATCCCCTTTTGAGCTGTTGCACTGCAACAGTAGGAGATGCTACCACAGATCAGAAAGTTAACTATAGATGTGACATCTCATTTCTTCTAGTTCTACGCGGGACCCCAACGGTAGTTGCGGCTAGTAATGCCTCAGCTAATACTTCTGCCTTCGAAGCAGTACGAAGGTAAAGCATTATCAGTGGTAGTAATAACCGCAACTACCGCTTAGGGCCCTGCGTAGCACGGGAAGAAATGAGATGCTATATCTAGTTAACTTACTAATCTATGATGCTATACCCGATGGTTTGAGATAGTGCTAAGTGTATGCCATGCCACAGTACTCGTTAAAAATACGAGTTAGCCTCTTCCAGTGTTTAAACGTCAGATTTTAACATTTTCGGAAGCAAGGGGATGCTAAACAGGACTATACTCAATTTTGAAACCATAACCGCCATGTGCAGGCCACTCTTTCAGAGAATGCGAATCTCATGCTCCTCATGCATTCCCACGCATGTAAATCAAAACGCAGGAGGAAAAAGGAACGCAGTAGAGTGGGCCAACATTTGACCCAGTGGACGGATGATCGGACATCAAACACCACCTGCCGGCAAATCGTTACCATCAAACTAATAAAATATATCGGCAGTGGAGGATAACACAGGCAAGGAAACCAACTGCTGTTTCGCCATCACGAAATCATGGAGGAAGAATTGAAAGAATCTCACGCATCCCCGATTGGAGGTGAAGTTCACAAATGCGTCTTTAGGTACCACTAAGTTCCTCTCAGAATCTTAACCGCATAATAATAGTTGTTTGTACAGGCGACGAGAGCGAGTTTGTTGGAACGCGGTTTCAATTAAATTGTAAAACGGTTTGTTGAATAGAGCAGCGTCATGTGACGGCATATTGGCTACAAGAGAGATAGCTGCAAGGGGCACTAGATTAAAATGGTGGGTTAAACAACGGCACTTCTATAGTCAAGACAGTGCTGTGAGAGCGGATTCCATAGGTTTAAAAAAACTTTGTCTTCTCCAATACCTTATGCTGCTAGGTTATAATTGGAAAATAAAGATTCCACTTGCTTAAAAATGTCAGCAACTGCCAACAAATCGACAAAAATCGCGGATTATAGGCCTAAGAAATCCACTCTTAACAGCATTGTCTTCAGTAAGACGCCCTTCTTTTCCCCCTCCAGTGACCCTTGCAGCTATCCCAGTTACTGGCTCCAGCATAGAATTATATACAACAATACAACGTTGTGTCACTGCCCTATATTTCGGGGTGCAGGCACAAGTTTGAACAAATTTTCCGATATACATGTTTAGAATTTCATACTTTCGTTTCTTTAACCTGTGAGGCACATTGTTTTAAACCTTAAGAAGTTATCTGAAGGATACGACGTAAGATTTGTACGTTGATTGTATATTATCCCTGACGAGAGGGTAACCGCTCAGCCAAATACTGTACACTGAACTGCTGATGTCCAGGACTTCTACAGCACTCATTCGACTGTCGTCGGACTGCCGGACTACGAGATCGGACTGCCAGACTGCGAGGTCGTACTGTCAGACTGCAATGGTAAACTGCCGGCCGGACTGCAAGGTCGGACTGCCGACTGCAATGTCGGATTGCCAGCATTCAAAGTTTAAATTATGGAGCAGCGAACTGTCTACATCTGTCAGGTTGCTACGGAAGTGGACGATTATTCTCACGCGAATGCTCAATCCTAATTCACTCCTTACTGCATAGCTAGGGGACTATTCACATAGCATTACATATTAGGCTATCGGTGGAATTTATCCTTCCGTGCACCTTTGTAGGCTCCTGGAGATCCGACCTTTCAGTCAGAGCTCCCCCTCCAACTAGCTCGAGCCCTTCGATCCCAGCTGCTTTTATACCAGCGTGAACAATGGGCTCTTACCTTAGGCTACTGGCGAACAGGTGGATCAGGATTGAATCCTGTTCCAACTGGGTGTGCAGTGGACCCGTATTGCCACCTGGCGGCTGGCACCTGTCCAACTCCTGAGTCAGCAGTAATTGGAAAGCTGGCAAGCCGCCATAATTGAGGCAAGGTGCACTACAAAGTGTAAGCTTCGTGAATGGCGCGCTGCCGTACATCAATGCATTTACACATATTCAAAAACATATTACGTGAATGCGTGCGCGTATTTCTAACCGACTCCTCCGGGGGCCGAATGAAAGATAATTAAAAGTTATTTTCATCACTGCAACTCGATTTTTCGACCCTCGGAAACGTGGAAAAGTCCTCTGAATAAACAAGATGCCAAAGTTCGATCAGACAAACTAATCACAAAGAAACTTTGTTGTTAAAAAAAAACCTAAAATGACGACGAGTTTTACATTGATGGGTGTCAGCAAAAGGACATTATTATACAGCAGTGACATTTGCCGCCATATTGGCACCAGTATGAATTTGGGAGGGCATAACTACAAGGTGCACTACATAAAAATGGAGGGAAAAACAACGGAAGAGCGGATTTCTTAGTCTTAAAATAACGTTGTTTTCTCCAACAACAAAAATCGCGCGTTTTAGGTCTAAGAAATCACTCTTCACAGCATCGGCTTCAGTATGACGCCCTTCTGTTTCTCTCCGCAGTGCTCATTGCAGCTAACCCATTAAGGCTCCAGCATAGAGTTATACACTATAATACTACGTTGTGTCACTGCCCTATAGCTGTCAGAATTTGTTGGTTGTAAATGGTTGCACCACGAAAAAAGTAGACCTGTAGTTTTAAAAAAGTTGTCAAACATTCGCTTTTTTGAAGCATGACGTGCACAAATTGAGCGAGCAAAGGGAGCGATTTCCACATTTAATATACTTTTCAGCATAAAATCAACCCCTTTTACTGTAAATGAACTGCAGATAATATAAGGAATGGGATGAACGAAATGTGAGACATAACTACAATTTGCTTGTTACCTCTAATAAGTAACAATGGTATAACGATTTTATGCTGCTATGTGGATCGAATAAACTGTATGAAGCATGGATCAACGCCACCAGGTTGAACGAAGCAAACAACATGGCTTGTAGACACTATTACTAAACATTAGATTGTGTTAATGTTGCCGACTTAAACGAAATCTGTAGCTCATAAATTCTAGGTTGTCCTTCGTAGTTTAATTTCGACATATTGAATTAGTTACATCTCCATTAATGAAAGCTTTATTTTCTCATCATTACTTAGTCGTTGGTTAGAGATGCTGTCTTACATGTCATTTCAATACATTTAAGAAGTACAACAACAACTAATGCTTTCATTAAATTTTTCCAAAACAACCAATCCAATCCAGCACCCAATACCTAAAAAGCTCGGCCACTTTTCCAAGAGCAGCAAGCCAAATTCACAATTATTGCGTTTGAAAAAGTGGTCGAAATTTCGATCATCATTTACATTTATATTTCGGTATTGCCGCTGTATAAGTGAGGCTTTGGAGGGGATTTAGGTAGTGATTGTGGCGACCAACCAAAGCGCATCAAATTAAAGCAACAGGGCGAGCGTGTTCATTCTTTTGGCGACAACGATAAAGGCTGAGAATGTACATGCAATGCAATGGAAAAGTGGAGCATGTTCATTTTTTGCACGGTAGCAAAGAAAAAGGGCGAGGGGTAGACAACGAGAAGGGAGGTTATGCAGTAACAGTTATAAAAACAAACTAATACGACATTGTCGATGGAAAACTAGGGCTATCAAACTATGAGCCTCAACAGACAGAAATATACGCCAATGAAACAACAAACGAGACAGTGACAACATGGCTTCCTACTTAAGGGCTCGTTCACGCAACGACAATTTTTCGCTTACTATCGTTCACTTGGTTAAAAACTAAATCTGCTGGCTACTTCTCGCCTTTACTACCGAAGAATGTGGCTTTCGCAAGTTGTCTATACGTAGTAGCCATGGCACCAACGCGGACGCAAATATCATCCTCGTGCCTCGCGACACGACGTATGAAGCGTGAAACATGACAGTGTCGATTTCTGACAACTAGAAAACAATTTTTACTGCTATACAAGACGACGGACAGATTTCTGAATGACGGTATTAGATGATTTGTCTTCGATTCGACAACCCCGAAATGGACGCCATGTTGAATTTTGCATTCTCGCTGCGAGTAACTATTTATTCTGCCGTCGTCTGATCACTGCTAGAAGCTGTTTTTTTCGGCGAGAATGGAAAGAGCGTAAAATGGCAACAATTCTGTACCAATGTTTAAAATGACTGTTGCACTTTGTTCTTTATACGTGTTGTTATTTATAATACATTGAATTTGTTGCCGTTTACCGCATCCATTTAACAGAAACGGGAAATTAATCGTAAATAAATAAAGGTTGCTTAGCAAATAGTGTTCGGCGAGCGAGAAGGTCTCGTTGCTAAACGCGCCCTAACTACCGAGGGGCACAGCGAGTTGCCAGAAAAATACAACCTGTAAATTTTCTTTAAAAAATGGACCTAAACCAACTTTATAGAGCAGATTTAATAGTTTTGGCTGCAGAGAGCATTGCATATAAATGGTTGAACCCAAACATGAATGCCCGTGTGTTGGGCATTGCGCCTGTTAGCCCTACTCTTGGTATTCTGACGCTACAAAATAAAAAGATTGGGAAGGTAGGGGGGGGGGGGAGGGCAATGCGTCTTTTACCATTAAGCATATGATGAAGCATTAACTGAACCAGAAAGGTAGTTTTTTGTGTTGTTTGCGATGGAGACCGAATCAATTTTTGCCAACTACGACTACTAGCCTTAATTTCGTCAGCCTTTTTCGGTATCCACTCATAACAATTGGTTAGGCCCCACGCAACAACCGTATGCTGGTCCCTTAACTGTGATGTTGGTGTTAGGGAGTCGTATAGTCCCTACCTTGAACACTCCACAGCAGCTGCTAAACTGAATGTTGGATCGTTAAAAACATCAAGCATGAGACCATTAGAAACACCTTGACGACAATTAAGTAACAAGGTCAGGCCAAAAAACCTCCCAAGAAACAACTGGTCGATAACCGATAACCTATGTTGCAACACAACAGTAACAAACATTCCATCACGCCCCAACAATATACTAAAACATATCGATTGATGATGCCATTCTGACATGTGTTATTGTCGAATGAGCCTCTTAGGAATCGTGGGAATCTATTCGAAGGTACCAAAGGATGTTATACGTCTGAAATGCACTGCACGTAATTGTTTAGGAATTGTTTTTTATGTCAATGGTCTATTGTGATTGTTATGTTAGGTACGTGGGAGGTTGGCACTAAATTAAAAACGACTAACCCGTTCTACACCAGAATGCCAATCTGCTGATGGTACAGATCGTCCGTCCCGTCACCTTACGAGGTCGATAGAACATTCAACTTACACACACTCCTTCAAGTTTTGTTTTCATGACGTGTGCGTGGCAAAGAAGAGACAATTTCTGGTGACTTCGGGGCTGTGACGCTCTCCCAGTTGAAACCGTGGCGCCAGTAGGAGAGAGGGACAATATCACTAGGTAATTCCAATCGGAAATTCCTCAAATCGTTCACATACCACAATCGACACGAGCACGAGGAATTTCTCTTCCTGAGCTGAGGTCAGGTTTGAACACGGGGAGCTCTGGCAAATGAGAGTCGTTCTGACCATCAGGCCACTTGCCCCATCAGTTTCTGGTGTCTGTCTGTATGTATCTATCCACGACAACTTTTGAACCCATTGACCGCTGCATTTGAAATTTTCCATGTGCATTCTATGCCCTATTAGTAGATCAGTATGGTTGGAAATAAGGCGGTATCTGATCGCTTTCTACTCTAACCACTAACTTTCATTCTTTATTAATGAAAAGACGCTTGGCAGTAAAACTGAGGAAACGTTTCGTTCCAGTGAACTCTAATTCGTTGTTTATTTGTGTACCTTCACAGGTGTGAGTCCATGGGGATACGAGTTCTAATGCCTTTTTTTTTTCTAAAAAGGCGAAGCCGTTTTTTTGTTCAGTTAATATTCTTTTTCAGGATTTTGTCTTTTAAACAAAGGTTGTAAAGCAGCCTAAATGAAAGCATACCAGCCCTGTTGTGGCTTATTTCCAACTTTAAGTCTATCAAAGCCCTTTTCTTCCGTCTTAAAAAAAGTTAATGCACCTTGACACATAAAACGACGCCTAAAAGGACACGAGCGCCATGTCTTTCAATTATTGGTTGAAGAACACTGATGGGCACATCCAACTCATTCCCTGTAGTTCTTCACGGATTTTTTTTCTCCTGTTAAAGGGAACAACAATTTTGGCTGATGACACCGCCCGAATAGACAATCATTTCTCCGGACGCGTCATTTACTGTAATTGACAAACCTGTTAATTCACACCAGCTTCTGAGTGTTTCATATTCGAAATAAAAACTAGGGTAATAATAATAATAAATTAGCCTAATTTCACCCAAATCTGCAGGCAAAATAAAAACCCTCAAGCAAACAAAAATGATAAATAGCAAATTATTGTGTGCGCAGCGCATCTTGAGTCCTGCAGGTATTTTATGAACGGCTACGTCTTCCTGGAGGGGGCGGCTTTAATGGACGGCCGCCATTGTTTTTATGACCATCTTGGATATCAACAAGGCACTCTGCTACCAAAAATATACAATCTATTATCTGCGTTCGTTCTGGGGCGAACTCAAGATAGGCCGCGGGCAGTATAAGCTAGTGGACAACTAAAACCGATAATGCTATGAAGCTCGTAGTGAGCTTGAGAACAAAGCTATAAGAAAAAAAAAGAAGGTTTGACAGTATAGTCGTAGTGGGTAAGAACTCTGGAATAACCATAGTGCTTCCGTTTTACTCAAGTAGGCCTACCAAATATGCTGCTGCTCACCTGAGTCAGTATACGGAGCCCGGCTTTGCCTCTCTACTCAGTTCATTCTAAGTGTGCCACTGAGTAAATTTCTAGAGTCTTTTACGTGCCACACAAATATTGGCACGATCACATTTGGCAAACTTGGAGATTTTTAACGGTAACACTTCGCCTGCCTTATAACAGCCACGCGCAGATCGCCATACGCGCTTGTTACCACCGCACCGTTTCGCGAGACTCAGCGTAGGAATACAAGGACAACTAATAGTAGCAGCGAGGAACGTAGCTGCTGTCTCAGTTGGCCTTATAGTAGACGAAACAGCATGACCGCAAAAATTGTGTCGTCGCAAACCGGAAAGATTTTCGTACTTTAACATCGAACTTTATAATTTTTTAGGCTAGTATCTTATAATTTTTCTTCGGCGATCTATTGGCATAAATAATTTTAGTTTTAACTGCGTTAGTCTTTTAAAATGTTTTTCTCATAGTAATTATTAGCAAACGATTAAAAATTAGTACATGCACACACACAGATGAAACTTCATGGTCATTGTAAGCGCATAAAGGATCATATAATCGCAGGATGCTATTAAATTAGTTACCAATATTCAACAGAAAATCTCGTAGACGCCACATTTTAAGAGGGATTTTTAGTAAGGGATTGACTAACGGGAAGTAAATAGACCTTTGGGGTCGTACTTGTTGTGGAGGATCGAGAAACATGGCGGTGGGAAGAATGTATCTTTAATAAAAGAAGGTCTAACAATTGGCAGTTGAGGGGACGGAGCTCTGGAATAATCGTAGTGCTTCCGTTTTACTCAAGTATACCAATAATGCTGCAGCCAAATGAGTCAGAATGGCTCTTGCCTCCCTAGTTAGTTCATTCTAGTGTGCCACTGAGTAAATTTCTAGGATCTTTTACGTTCCACACAAACGTTAGCACGAGCATATTTAGCATATTTTGAGATTTCTACGTGTTTACGCATTGATTCAGAAGCAGGATTGGAAGATTGTGTTCAATACATCCAGATTGGATCCAGAATAATCGATATAGCGGGAGAGGTGAGGACGAAAGTAGGAGTTGGCTGCAACTGCCTTTGCAGACAAAGCTAAAGAGGACGCTATAGACCCCAAGATTGCTTTTAGTAAGCATTTTTTCTTTTATCTTTCTTAAAGAATGTTGGACTTTTTCCCCAAATTGTTCGAAATGAAGAGACTTCATAAGTTTATAGGCTACAGAGCGTTCTAACCCCCGATAAGAAGGAAGACGTATTTAGGAGAGAAGAGAGCTGTGTTGTTGTAACTGCGTCCGCAATTTTTGGCAGTATATTCGGGAAGGGGGGATTAGGAAAAATTACAGTTTGGAAGCGTAAACGGTGCGCACGTTCCTAAACCTCTGAAGACCTCAGCGCTGTCGTCACATCTAATCAACGCTGTTCCCAAACGCGCGATTTATTTCTCGATTCCTCAGCGTGACGTCACTGCTGAAGCAACGGACTCATTGGCTCTTTGAGGCGGCTTTTCCTCTGAATTCAAAAGAATAAAGAATGACATCACTTTTCAGGTAGCGGCATTGTCGATTCGGGTAGGCCGCTGATCTATCCGATTAGTTTAGGAAAATGCTGAGCACAAATTGCTCATCCAGGGAAAAAAATGATCAGTTACGATATTGTTTGGATCCTCTTGCTGCTGAAGAAGCAATTTAGCAGGCTCTGCAGGGGCATTTTACCAAGGTTCATTTTCGAGTTACTGAAAATGTTCTCACCGGCTTATCCACGATAATCGTTACGGCGTAAAATAACTTGGCATTTTTTTTTGTAAACTTAGGCATTCTTCCCAATCCACAATTCGTTTTTCGGTTTTTTACCGATACTAACGTAGAAAAAGTCAGGAGCACAACGAGGTAATCCTCTGAGAACAAGTGACTGCCGCCTACATTTCCCCACGAAGCTAAGATCAGGCGATATATAGGCACCATTCACTTGTTTTCTGAAGATTATATTGCCGTCGAAATATAACTAGTTTTAATCCTTTTATTGTTGTGACTTTTTCTGCGATAATGAAGATGTGTTTCGTTAATGTTGCAGTAACTTCAAACGATCGGCGCTAGCCTTTTTTGTAACGTCGAATTCATAGGAAAACCTTCTTTCATGAAGGAGACTATAATTATACCCTTCTTTCAGAGCCGGTTGTTTTACAGTGCTCTTACTTGTAACTTCACACAGTTTTATCTACCGATATCCGCATCTCAGCCCTCTTATAACAATACAAGGATGCCGGAACACAACAATCAACGGGAGCTGAGAACTAGTTCTCAGCACCCGGTGCAAGTTCTCAGAACTCGATTACAATGCAACGATGCAGAACACAACAATGAAAAACGATTGTTCTCTGCATCGTTCTCAGCACTCGATTAATTTTTTAACGAAACGCGTGTTACACGTCCCATTGTGTAAATTTAATTTATTTATAAAAGGTAAGTTATTTTTCACCTTAATGAATACTGAAAACTGGCAATATCGGTAACATTTCAAGCATTAAAATTCATTACAATATGACATCCATTGTGAAAATTTAAAGTTGCGCCTTTAAAACTTTCTTTAAAATCTGTAATTTCGGCGATGCATTTTTGTTTACTTGTGGAGATGGTTAGTTTCCATGTAAAATGTCAGACGCATCGTCAAAGGCGCCCGGAGACAGCAAACCAACAAAAAGGAATGTAAATGGGGGGCCCGCAGCACCAATGGCTTCTACTGAGGCTTTTTTGGGGGGGAAGTGCCTTATTTTGGCCTAATCAGTGTATGGAACATCGAAAAAGCCTTTGTTTAAACGTTTTTGATTTTTAAAATTTTTATATGGATTTTCTTCATGATTCTGTCTACCAAAAGAAGGCAAAGAAAAGGGGGAAGGGGGAGGGGGGAGGGGGAGGAGGTGGATTCAACCCCAATAGCCCCAATGTACAGGCGCCCTTGCGCACCGACTTCCGACACAACCTTCTCCAACATTATATTACGTGATCTCTTTCGAAATATCTCCAGCAATCGACATATCAAACAAATCCTCGAATACCAAATATGAAGACATAATAGAACACTATACGCAAAAGTAAACGTTTTTTCCTTTCCGCCTTGCATTGTTAGACTACTCCGTGCACTACATCATTATTAGAGTCGCGTGGTTGTAGGATAGAGATGCGGACATCGGTAGATAAATAAGTTATCGCCTGCTTCCCTCGTGCAAAGAACTAACAATCGTCGGGCCTGCGGTCCTCGACATAGTTAGTTCTCAGCACTCGGGAATCAGGCGATAATCTATACTAACGAATTAAAAAAAGTAATTTATAAAAACAAATATAAATTTAAAACAAAATTAGAATAAATATATATAAATGTCGATTTAAAATTACAATTCTGTTTGACTTAGTTTTTGAAACACTTGACAAGACGAACCACTCTTGCTAGAAACTACCTGGAAATTGAAGTCGCCATATTGGAGAAAAAGCTTCGGCCACTGTTAAAACAGTTCATGAAACGCTTGATAGGCACACCGCTCACATACGAATCGTGCTAGAACATAATTTAACCAGTGGTTAAATCACCACTTTGGGGGGAAAGGTAAGGCGAGTAGTGAAGAGGTTTACACGGACTCCAGGGACTTCGAAACAAAACACACAGTCGTGTTGGAAATTTAATGCGCCATTTTTGGACAATAGTATAAAACGCCGCTCACGTTTAACCCAAGGCTAAAAACAGCAGAGTAATCCAAGTACGATATTATTCGTCGACTGGACATCATAGCCTCGTTCTCACGCCAAGTACCCGTTTGGAAAATGAGGGCCGGGTGAAGAAGTGCACGCGCTGGGGCGGGAAAAAGTGATTGAAGGGGGTTAATGGTGGTCAAGGTTAGTGGTAAGAAAAGGGTAAGTGGTTCTTGACAGCTCAAGTGGCAGGAAAAGCAAAGTAAAAATAAGCGAGAAACAGAGATCGAACACAATAGGTGACAAATGACGAAGACGATGGTTATCGGTCGGTCCAGCCTTGCAACGCTCGTGACCAGAACGAAATGACAGCGTAGGCTTTCCAATTGATCGGATTCGATAGAAATCGAAAGGCAATCTGGGTTGGTGGGCTATATACAGGAAGTGATTATGATCTTTGAGCTAAATTGGAAGAAGGCGGCGTATCTCATACCTGGAAAACTTGGGGTTAAGGTATAAATAATTAGCCAAAAATGTCGTTAAACTCTGACGTTTAGATGTCCACCTTCTATTTTGCGACGCTAGTTTATGGGTTACTATAATTCAGTAACAACTATTATAAATCTACATTAAGAAGAACGAGTTGTAGAACAGCCAGTGTTGTCCAACAGACATACCAGCCACCCGACCTACCAGCCTGCCATACGCACAACAATCTCTTCTAAATAGAAAGAGTATATAGAGCAGTGACATTTGCCGTCATATTGGCACCAGTATGGGTTTTGGAGGGCATAACTACAAGGTGCACTACATAAAAATGGAGGGAAAAACAACGGAAGAGCGGATTTCTTAGGCTTAAAATAACGTTGTTTTCTTCAACAACAAAAATCGCGCGTTTTAGGTCTAAGAAATCACTCTTCACAGCATTGGCTTCAGTATGACGCCCTTCTGTTTCTCTCTGCAGTGCCCCTTGCAGTTAACCCATTAAGGCTCCAGCATAGAGTTATATACAATAATACAACGTCGTGTCACTGCTCTATTGGCAGTAAACTGAAAATGCTTCAGGTATATGCACCTTAATATTAAACTGCTGGCTAAAGGTTTTGGCTAAAGATTAAAATTAAAGGGATAGTGAAACTCGGTTAAATATTGAAAAACGCTGTTTACTTTCTGCCCAGAATCCAGTCAAAAAATTAAATAAAAATTGCCTACACGAACCCATGGAGTTTTAGGACGGGTCAGGGCTATGCTGGGTGACGCCGGACCAAGCCACATCACGCTGAATGAGGCATTAACCGCTTGCTAAAGGTTCTGTCGTTGTCGACGATTAAAATAAAAGGATTTGTGAAACTCGGTTAACTATGTTGACAACGCTATTTACTTTCTGTCTCTCCTAAAAAAAATGACAAAGCCTGCAGTCTAAAGGTTTGGACTTTGTTGTATACAAAGGCGAATGTCTTTATTTCCGATGGAAAGAGTCCAGCTCAGCGTTTGTTAGCCAGTGTGCGCAAACACACATTGACAGGATATACGCCTTCCACAACAAACGCATGAGAGAGCACACCGACCCACTGTTGCAACCGGTGCTTCAAACACCACCCTTGCGTAACATGGGCCTCACATAGTTCTCAAATATTCTCAAGTGGACGGCCGAGTTCATAAATGGCGAAGCCTTGGTGATAGTTTATTTACAGTTAAAATATTTGGGCCTGCGACCGAAACAGAACTCATGTCCACTTGAGCGAGAAGTTTCAGACGACACAGTTTTAGGTAGTGTTTGCTCCACGTGAAACCTTACTGCTGTATTCAAATGTTGTTATTTTTTCTGTTTTGTCCGCTCGATTGAAAAATATTGTATTTTTATGAGGTGTGTATTTTGATAAGGTACTGTGTGAGGTGTACGTAGTAAGCTTTAATTGAACCGAAATCAAAATAAGAAAGGAACACAAACAAGCTTTCCTGTAAGTTTTTATATCACAATGTTCTGTAGTGTTTAGTTCACATGATTCGTGAAACCAAATAAAACAACAGTAGGCAGAACGAGGGGAGCGAAGCGCGTTTAGTGCAAATGAAGGCGGGCGAATTAGTTTGGAATTAACGATAATCACATAAACACAAAGCTTCAAAACACTTCATGCAAACTTGTCTAATTTTATTGGCTCAATTTTACAGCATTTTTTACTCGAGTGGACTGTTCATCGACCTTTTAGGTTTATAGTGTCCGCGGCCCATCTTGAGTTCGCCCCAGAATGAACACAAATAATCGATTGTACGTGTTTAGTCGCAGAGTGCCTTTTTGATATCCAAAGTAGTTACAAAAAACAATGGCGGCCGTCGGTTAAGGCCGCCCCCTCCAGGAAGACGTAGCCGATCACAAAATAAGTTCAGAACTCAAGATACGCCGCGCACACTATAATAACACAGGCAGACAGAAACTATAGTTTATAAGCATACGTAGGTCTACTGTGTTCAGAGTGAAAAAAAACAAAACATTTGAACACAGCATGATTCATGATTCAGCATGATTCATGGTTTCACGTGGGATATCTGAAACTTTGCATGAAAACTCGTTTGTGTTCCTTTCCTCTTTTGACTTCGATTCAGTTAAACCTTTCCCTTAAATAACTATGTTCGTAGACTAAGTTAGAATCCTTTACTTAAATTACTCAGCGACCGAAACTTGACAGGCTAATGGCGTAGGAAAGGGTAATGGGGTTCGTTTATTGACCGATAAAAACTGGAAATAAACGAACACGAATTCTGCAAAAAAACAAACTTATAAATTGCGGTAAATTATGCAGGAGTACAGAAGAAACACAATAGCACTACAGCGAAAAATCGTACACACTAAAAAGCACACACATTCGATAAGACTTTGATTAAGAACTCGAACAAACAAACTCCAGATCGTAACTCAGGCGCTCCTACAATCCGAGCCAACCTTCAGCAGGTTCGTGAAGTCGCGTCGTTGGAAAAATAGGGCTGCTCAGATCGTATATAGGAGCATTTTGAGTTGACAACCGAATTTCGTTGGCTCGAATCCCGGTCATGTCATCTCAATGAAAAATAAGGTAATAAAGGATTACCGAATTTAAGTGTACTATAGAGCAGTGACATTTGCCGCCATATTGGCACCAGTATGGGTTTTGGAGGGCATAACTACAAGGTGCACTACATAAAAATGGAGGGAAAAGCAACGGAAGAGCGGATTTCTTAGGCTTAAAATAACGTTGTTTTCTCCAACAACAAAAATTGCGCGTTTTAGGTCTAAGAAATCACTCTTCACAGCATCGGCTTCAGTATGACGCCCTTCTGTTTCTCTCTGCAGTGCCCCTTGCAGGTAACCCATTAAGGCTCCAGCGTAGAGTTATATACAATAAATACTACGTCGTGTCACTGCTCTATAGCTGTACATAGGTCGGTCTGGCTGGTTCCCACATGCGCGAGCAGAATACTTTACTAGGCAGCATAAATTGAAATTAGCCACCGACCCCCCCCCCGGCCCCCCCCCCGCCCCCCCCCCCCTGCCCTGCCCCCATTCCCCCTGCAATGACGTCATTTTTTATGAAAGCCGTCGTTTTTCGTGAAATCCGTCGATGAGCAGTTTTAAGAACTACGTGCTTCATGTTAGCATGGTATCGAGGGTTTATGATTCAGTTTATCAAAACACGTCTTGCGCATGTGTTCGTATGTCGACTTGCTAAAAAAAAAAAATCAAAGGGGCTCGGTCTATGACACAACACCGTATCTTCCGTCAGGGTGCAGTGATCATTTCAACACCTTCCTTCGCCCATCCTCGAAAAACCAACTTTGGAATAGATATGAAGATTATTTTCCGTTTCAACACGGTCACCATCTTGATTGATAAGACGCAAAAGTCATGCATAAATAACTCCGGTACCCCTCTTCTGCCACCCCCTCCGCACCTGATGCCCTCCCTCCTCCTGCATTCCTCCGATTGTGTGATGTGAATAACCCCCCCCCCCCCCCCCAAGCCCTGCTCCCCCTCCCATGGAACCCCTGGTGTTTGATCGTCTTAGGGAAATAAATTTAATAGCGTCTTCAATGGAGGGCGTCGCTTTTATGCTCAGTGTGGCTGAATTTTGATACCCAGTACGATAATCCCGCAACAACGATCATGCATGCAGTGATTGTTACTCAACCAACTTTGAATCTTTTCAACTCGGCTCTAATAGGCAGCATTATTGAAGCAACGTTTTGTTTGTTACTGATTGTTACAGGGCACATTCGCTCACATTGTCGGTCGTTCGCCCTTTTCTTTGCTACCATGCCAAGAATGAACCTGCTTCGCCCTCTTTTCGACGTAGAATCAATTGATACTGATTGTTTTGTCTATTTGCCAGGTTTTTAATGGCTGGTAAGTCATAACTGGTTTATTGAAACCCTCTCATGCCGTTTGTTTTTCTGGAGCAATAAATTGTTGATTATAATTATAAACGTATTTATCAGCCGGTATTTAATTTAACTGTTTAGCAACACCCTTAACAACGCATTTAGTACGGTAAGCATACGATGGTGAGCACACGTTGTTAAAACACTAGCTCTGTCCATGGCCGGTAAACTCACTGGCCCGATCTACAACGAATTAGAGGTGGTAAATAAAATGGACGCCACGACTGTCCCATTTCTTGAGGTCTGTTCGGGACGGAAATCGCATCGGTGAATTTTTGTACGGAGAGTCGCGACATCTATTGGCATCTATGGTGGCGGTTTTCAAAATATAATTTTAATTTTTACGTAGATTTGCGTGACAGATTGTTATTCTGTATTAAAGTATTTTAAAATAGTTTTTAAGCTATCACTCAACCACAGTTAAGCTATTTCTCTGAACTTGGGGGGGGGGGGGGGGCGAAAGCGACACGTTCGTGGATCCAGAAAGTGTTGCAAGGGAAGGAACGTTGGCATTTTTGTACGGACGGTGTCGCCCTCGGTTGACACAACCAGGCAACATAACGAATCATCGCATAAGTGGCGTTTTTGGCGGCCATAATTATTGCCTAACCCATCGCGTATGCTATTTTTCATCCAAGATCCGGCCGGTATACTGTACAGAGCCCTGCTCTGTGACACTGGCCGCCATTTTGCTCATCGGTGCATCCAACAAACACGTTCTTCAACTAATATGTAGTTAGCAACTTGGCTTCAGGGTTTACCTTGTGCGGTTCACAACATGACTGACGGGGACGAAAGGGGGAATCGGGAGTTTTCGAATCTCGGTAGCTAAAATGGGGCGAGATTTTGATCCTTGTTTAACTCTCAAAGCTTCTGTAAACCTGTGGTGGAATAATGTTACCCCCAAAGTGGTTCAGATTCACGGCCTATTTATTGGCACGCCTGAATTGCTGGTTCGGGGTCACAAAAGGGTGCAAGTGAAGTGAACGTTTGGCTCGGTTTGTTTTTTACTAAAAGCCCAAAGTACTGAATTTAAGTTGAAATGGTAGTTAATAAAATACAAGCTTTACAGAACGGGAAGCTGCTAATGCAAGCGTTAGGTAAAATATGGGTTTGGGTTTATGTTGGTTTAAGGGGGAAACGTTCTAATGGAAAAGGCCTAAAAGGCTTCTAAAAATGGCCGCTGTTGATTTATGCGGGAATGGGTCGGTTGGCAGCTTATACCACACGCCATGGCTGTTTGCTGTGACGTGCATATCACGTGACTGGGCTAGTCCAATCAGACGGCCAAACAGCCGTTGTTGTCGTTCGTCATTGGCTAACTCATGGTGACGTCACGGCAAACAGCCATTGCGCATGGTTTAGGTGGGAAGTGAAGTTAAAAGCTAAAATACAAGCCAAATATTCATCTAGCACGTTGGGTTACAATTGATTGCTCATAACATGTCAAACATATACAGGATTTCATTGTTAAAACACAAGGGATGATAATCGAACACAATTTCTTCGTCTTGAATGCTACAATCATTGTTGGCATCTGGAGACAGAATCGGTGTTCGTATCGGTAGCTCGACATCGACGATCGGCAAGCGCAAACAAGATCTCGACAGTGTGACATCAGTTTTGATGAAAGTGGCCGCTTTTCGTGTAAGCAGTCGCTGAGCAGTTCGTTGAGTTTACGAACGTGCTCCATGTTTTGAAGATTTATGAGTCAGCTTATTTTTAGGCAATCAAAACACGTGTTGCGCATGTGTACGTATGCCGCCTTGCTAAGAAAAAAAAATCAAAAGTGGCTCGGTCTATGACACAACACCGTATCTTCCGTCAGGGTGCAGTGATCATTTCAACACCTTCCTTCGCCCATCCTCGAAAAACCAACTTTGGAATAGATATGAAGATTATTTTGCGTTTCAACGCGGCCACCATCTTGATAAGACGCAAAAGTCATGCATAAATAATTCTCAGTCTTGATCTCTCGGTCCACCAACCTTCCCTCCTGTATTTATAATGCCTGCGACTTCGGCTTAGCGTGGGTGCCTGTAAGTCGATTTACCTTGTGTGGAATTTACAGAGTCACCTGAAGGAAAGCCACTGGCCCAAAACCCCTGAAATTGGGTGGAGTCGGAGGAGGCGGGGGTGGATGTCTAAAATAACGGGCTGGGCTCGTACCACTTGCACGCGCCTGTGATGAATGACACTACGTCTGCCCGTCTTCAAAGGCGTTACGGGAAAGTAGGTTTGACACCTTCCCCAAACGCAAATAAGTAATTTGTGGCGGTGGTAGTTGTTGATGCGATAGTGTTCAAGTGAACTAAGTTTTTTCAAACAGAGAACTTGCCAGACTCTACGCAAAAAAGTGGCAAAGCCTTCTTTTGAGGATGTTTTCCTATACGTATACTACATACTTTTTTTTTTTTAATAAATACGGATGCAAACCTATTATAGTGTCCACGGCCTATCTCCAGTTCGCCCCAGAACGAATACAGATAATCGATTGTATGTTTTCGATAGCAGAGCACCTTGTTGATATCCTAGATGGTTACAAAAACAATGGTGGCCGTCGATTAAAAGCCGCTCCCTCCAGGAAGATGTAACCGCTCACAAAATACCTGCAAGACTCAAGATGCGCTGCGTGCACAATAGATTTAAATTTCATACTGCCTGAGCGGGGAATTGAACCCACAACATTTGAAACCATTTCGATATCAAGTCCATTTTTTTCGGAAAGCAAAAGGGGCTTCATAAGGGTTAAATAAATACCGATGCAAACCTATTTATGTTGCCTTTTAGACTTAAATTTCAGACTGCCTGAGCGGAGAATGAACCCACGACACTTGAAACCAAATACCGATGTCCTACTGCTGAGCCGTAATAGGCCTTATCAGTATGGCTCATCAGTAGGAGCACGGCATTTGGTTTCAAAGGTTGTGGGTTCAATTCCCCGCCCAGGCAGCCTAAGATTTAAGTCCAAAGGGCAACGAGAATAGGTTTACATCCATATTTATTTAACTCTTATCGAGTCCATTTTGCTTTCCGTCCCGTTTAATAACATACTTTTTTACATGTATCTTTTTTTGTGTATATACTAGGGATGGGTCGGTTTCATTTCTTTGACTTCGGTTTCGGTTTCGGTTTTCACGCACACAAAACCCGCGGTTTCAGTTTTGGTATCGTTTTTTGCCACCATCCACCCAAACCAGCTATTTCTAGTTTGTTTTCTTGTAACATTAGTATTATTAGCTTCTAACTCACTCCTGCTTTCACTTTCAGCAGCGTCATAGACTGGGCCTAGCTGTGGCACCATTTTCCTCTACTAGTTTCTTTTTAATGACTGTCATTTATACGTACAAAATTACAATTATTAAAAAAAATAAGAAAAACAGATCAATTTTTGATTTTTTGACCACCATACGAAAAACCCACACAAAATCCGAATCGGTTTCGGTTTCGGTTACCGACCCATCCCTAGTATATACTTTTTGTATATAAACATTTCTTATGTACATATTTTTATTTATAAACATTTCTTATATATATACTTTTATATAAACCTTCTTTATATGTATGCGCTTTTATATTACATACATTTTTTTTTTATATAACTAATTTTTATATATATACAGGGTGACGCAAAAGTCAGGAGAAGCCTATACTGCCATTCCAAATCTACTTACTTACGAAGTGGACATACATACACCATGGGTCGGGGGACACGCAGTGATGCTAGTTTAAATAACATGGGAATGGAACTTCATGGTCATCACGATGTTAAGTTTTGAACTACACGTCGTAGAGAACTGTAAGCCAATACCAAAACAAACAAAAAAACAGAATAAAAATCGGACCATAGGTTAGGAGTTGTTATCCTTCAGACATGTTAGTCTTATGAGCTTCACTGCATGTCTTCAGGATATCCAGAAGAGAAGGCGCCGTACCGAACAAAATATCTCAGCAATACGGGATATACACAAAGAGGTTTTCTTTCCTAGGCAGAAACGTGTCGTGTGCGTTTTCCATAAAATTGGAGAGTGGTTTCTTGAAGACTGCAAACGTTCAGACACATGGTTTGTGTGTGTGTGTGTGGGCGGGGGGGGGGGACCGGGGGGGGGGGGGGGGGGGATTGAAAAGGTTTACTGCATTCCATGAAAAAAGATAAAATGCAACAAACACTCATTTTGAAAAATATTCCCCCTCCACCAATACATGCAAGACGAAAAGGGCGGTCAGCACACACGAAGATACACAACAGCGTGCACAATATTTTTAGCCGCCATTTAGGTTCGGAATTACCGATCACAAAACGGTTTTCAAAGATGATCCTTTAGTGTCCGCGGCCTGTCTTGAGTCCTGCAGATATTTATAAGCGACTACGTCTTCCTGGAAGGGGCGGCTTTAGTCGACGGCCGCCATTGTTTTTGTAACCATCTTGGATATCAACAATGCGCTCTGCTACCAGAAACATACAACTGATTATCTGTGTCGTTCTGGGGCGGCCTCAAGATAAGCCGCGGACACTTTAGATATTTCGAACGATCCAGCAACACGCACAGACGCAAAAACGCATGTCGATTTCAAATTGCATACCTGGCTCGACTCGAATTATACGAAGGGAACGGACAGAACCGTTAAGTTTATTGCACGATGGAGACAAAAGACTTCCCCTTCCTCAGTTCGCCTTGTACAAAAAAAAAAAAAAAATATTTCGGTGTCTTCTGATGCGGGGTTGGGGTCGGGGGTGTAGGGTGTTAGGGTGAAGGCAAACGGAACGAGTAAAAAAAAGTTGCGACACCCTGTCTTCTGTAACGAAGCTTCGAACAGGGTAACTTCTGCTGTTTTATTGCTTCAGAAGGTGCGCCAATCCTTTCTCCTACTATGCTTCACCCAGAATTCAAGCATGGATGCTTCGAACCTGAAATTTGCCAATTGGTAGGCGTTTACTTTTTCAAAGGGTTAGAATCCCGTATATGTACGTTAGTATAGAACGAACAACCAATGGAAAGGTTCTATAGCCTATCCATTTTTAGAGATGACGACAGAATTCACCGCTACAACATAAATTTCTAAATACGTTGGATAGAAGTTGACGAGTGGCGACACCAGAAAAAAAAACTGGCTGGCCACTATTTCGACTTGGGTGGGCGGCCATATGTGTGGCGCAGTGGCAGCCCGGACCGCTCTACTGTGACTGAGGTTGGCACCAATGACCAAGCTCAAGCTGTCGACGCGCCATTAAGCCTCAACCCCTCCCCCTTCATATTGGTAGTTATGTCGAAGAGCCAGAAGCAATAGAATTGTCGTAGCCCCCTTTCCCCTCCAAAACTATTCCCAAATGCCACCTTTCTTGAACCAGCCGTGGTTAATTAAGTTTAGTATGCGTTTCTCACATATTTTCAGTTTGAGTAGCTTGATTAACGTACACCATATCTTAGATTTGTAGGAAGTTTTTACTCGTAAGTTTTTCCTTTGCAAGCAAATCTCAGTGGTCCTTTTCTTCTATTACTGAAAAACCTTTAACTTTTTTTTTAGGTAGGTAGATACGTTTATGACACTTCAAAGTATTTTATGAGATACATTAGCATTTTATGAGATAAATTACAAGAGTGGAAATCTGTGTTGCAGAGTAAACTCGTGTGCAACACAGAACCATCGAGGAAAATAATTAAGATGTCAACAGGCAGCAACAAGTTCTGCATGAAGTAATAAGAAATACGTCAAATTAAAACATACACAAAAAAGGTAAGTCAAGTATATAATTATCTACACATCGGTCATATACTCAAAATATACCAAATAGAAGCAATAAAGATATTAAACATTAACAATAACTTATTCTTTAGTTCGTTGGGAAAGCAATGGGGATTAAACATACGTTGGTTAACTTCGTCATTTTGGGCAAAAAGATTTTCAGGGGGGTAGGGGGAGGAAAGAAACTGGGTTGTTCCAAAAAATGTTAGTGGTGAATTGGGTCACCTCACAGCATCGCACTGAAGTTGATTGAAGAAACTCTATACTTAAATAAATACAGATGCAAACCTATTCACGTTGCCTTTTGGACTTATATCTTTTGCTCAGTTAATACAGTAATATGCTTACCTTATATGAATTGACGTTAGCAAATCTGACACATTCTGTAGACAGGGAGCTCGATACCCGAGAGCAAATAACTTCACATACACATTGACAGCTTTTAGCCGTTTAGAAAAAAAAAAACATTAGAGCTCGTATCCCCATACTCACAGCCCTGAAGGTACACGAATAAAAACGGATTAGAGTTCACTCGAACGCAACGAACTATAATTTGACTATAATTTGTGTTCATTTTGTGTAAGCATTTTTATCTTTCAATTTTGTAGCGTTTTGCTGTTTATGGCGTCTATTTTGTGTGCGTTTGTGGGTTTACGTTTTGCGAATTGGAGTTCAAATTATAGTTCGTTGCGTTCGAGTGAACTCTAATACGTTTTTATTCGTGTACCTTCAGGGCTGTGAGTATGGGGATACGAGCTCTAATGTTTTTTTTTTTCTAAACGGCGAAGCCGTTTTTTGCTCATTTAATTTGTTGGCTTTTTTTGCTTCCATGATTTTATATGTGTCCACTGTCCACCGATTTTTGTTTAAAAAAACCGAAACATTAGAAATGGATACTTATGTTTAAGTTCCGCCGGAAGTTTGTCCCATGATTATTATTTGATGGCAACACATTAGCGTATTTTTGGATTTAGCATGCGTCATCTCAATGAGTAGTTGGTTCTGGATTGTTTCAGTATCGTGGCAACAATCGCGGAAACAATTCAACTGACTTCCCGAAGGCCGCATAGAAAAAGTAAATAAGTCACTCGGTCATGTCAGCCGCCCTAGGCCTCAAAATTTAAGACTTCGCACCCTACGGTTTAAAACTTGAAGATTTAAGGAAAAATCAAGACCATTTAATTTTGGTTCTCCACAACGAGCTAGCTAACTCAAACAACGACAATGTTAGTTTCCAGGCACCCAACCATCGTTGCATCTATTTATTTATTTATTTGTTAACTACAAGAGCCTAAAGACCTTTAGTCATTCACTCTATCTAAGAGATCTAAAAAAAACTTAATCCTAATCCTGGTCACCACCTTAAACCTCCACTGAGCACGAACCAACCCCAAGCCTACACCATTGACAAAAGACAACACTCTCAGCTCGAGCCAACATCACTAGTAACCCACAACACATCCATGTCCACGAACATATCACTATTGTCACCTCCATCAGATACAACCTCCACACTACGCCCTATTGTGGGAACCTCGTCCACTCCGCCAGGAAGCACAGGCAACGATGGCTTGACTGGGGGCTCTGCCAGGACTCCTGATCTGCTTTCCACACCTCCCGTGGCCGAAGAGCAGTGTGCAATCGGATCACCCACGCCTGCAATTGCACTCTCCTCCTGAGCTTTGTCCCCTTCATTCACTACTGGTCCACTGGTGTCCACCACTTTCATTTTGTGCGCACAAGGGGAGGTAGCCACTCTAGGGCGCTTCTTGGACCTCTTTCTTTCCCTGCACTGACCACCCCTCCTAGCTCGTACTATGCTCCGACTCTTCTTGCTGCGAAACCACTTTGGGGATTGGATTCTCACTGTTATTACTACGATCTTTCTGGATGGAAACCGCACTTGGCAAGACGCCCACTCCACTTGCCTCACCCTCCTTATCTCGTTGGACCACACACTTTGCACCGCCCCGAAGATGCTCACAGAGGTTGTCCTTGGGCACCACCGCTTGACACCGTACACAATAAATATTCTGGCAAAATCTGCGAACATGCCCACGCAAATGGCACTTTAAGCAGCGTGGGACCCTGTCCGCAATAGGCAGCAATGCTGGTACCCCTTCAGTCCTATGACATCCAGGATGTCGTCCAAAAGCACAGTCCTTCAGCTTCAAAATGATACTATGAACACCAGTACGACAATGCTGCAGACCCTCCACGGTGTGGTACTCAAATTCGTGGCTGACCATGGCACCATAGTCCACCAACGCATTGCTGACGTCTTCTGCAGAGGTCTCCAGAGGCAACCAATGCAGCCGGGCACGCACCAATTTCTCGTGTAGGTCAAAGATTCCTGCCCTAAATCCATTCAGGTCAACCGATCCTACCTTCTTCACAGCCTCCTTTCCTTCAATTGAGGCGAATGTGACCTGAAAAACATGATTGGCCCTAAGCCAACACAAACCCGTCACTTGGTCAAGACGTACAATTTTCGCCAGGGCATCAAGCAAGTGGATGGAACAGTATTGTTTACCCGCATGGTCAGCAACGAAAACCAGCGACTTTCTCATCTCGAAATTCGCCAGGCTGCCCTTGTAAAGTCTCTTCAGCCACATCAGGGTTTCACTATGACCATAGGAGTTGATTGTGTTTGGGTGGATAAGCAACTCCCAGCTCAAATGCATAGCCGAAGTGCGTTGTTTTCGATGGCAAGCGTGACTCACGAATATACCCAGAATGCAAAGCGCGTTTGCTACTTCTGCCAGATCAAGCCGACATGAGGTATTCGCGGTTGATCCGCTCGTAGACGAATGAAATTCCACCGAATTTTCTGTGAAATACGCCCTGTACTACGTTGTTTATGATGTATCAAACGTAGGTAAGATAAGAGACTGTTACATTGCCAGGCGTAGGTGCCATTGTGTTTTGTAACAAAGTCTGACAGTCGAACGAAACCTTAACGCCGATTGTTGGGGGAGTAAATACCGTATTTTTGAAACACACGAGACGGGGTGCTTATGAATGCATGATATTTGCAAGAAGGCCGGTGTAGCATGAGTCTCCTTCTTGTGACAACAGTAAGTTTAAACAAGTTAAAATGTCGTAGCAGCAGATAAATTGAAAAAATTACTAAATCCAATTTAGTACCGTTATATCAGTTTATTACTGCGTTATACTAGGCGTCGACTGCTTTCTCCGCCATGTTGAAAAAGGGTTTAGAGAGATTAAACCTAGTGCGTTGGGTGTAAATTTCCGATCACGCAGCCGCGAGTGCCGATTGGCGTGGCGGTACGGCCTTTGACGCCGCGCTCTTAAACTTCCGGTTTAGTCAAGTTGCTTATCCTTCCAAACACAATCAACTCCTATGCTATGACGATCCAGATCCACAGCCTCAGCATCTTGTGCGTACTCGTGGTCCCTACGAACCTGTGCAGCTGCCGCATAGGAGGCACACTTTGATGCGGGGGGGAACAGCCCGTCTCTTGCACACTCCTTCACTAACAATCCCCTTCTTGCTATTGTTAGCAGCCTTGTCTAAAAATGACGCACCATTGATATCCGCACCTGATTGTTGCTCACCATTTTCCCTGACACTACTCTCGTCAGCTTCTGAAATCTTCCTTACCGTCAAACCGTACAAGTCCAAATCGTCTTTACAAATACCAAGCTCAGCTGCCTGCTGCAGCAATTCCCCGTACATCTGGTCGGACACAACACCTGCATCGATGTACCTCTGTTGCAGTTTCCCGAGACGTTTCTGTACCAACTAAACAGAACTCGTACCGCCATTTATTGCTGAGTTGCATCTTATTTGAGTGAGCTATAATCCGATCTTCTGCACCTCGCCTATTGTTACCCCATTGTTACATGTTGCAGCATTGTAACATTTTGACATTGTTAGCCGCTCAGCCGCCGCCTCCGCCTCCTCCTCCTGTCCAATTTTCTTTAGTTCTCGTGCGCAAACGAACTCTAATAAGCACGGCCAATGTTGTCTTGGAAACATTGATTGTCATATTTTTTCTTCACTTGTTGCACGATTGACCACTGTGACTATAGCACCATCTTTCCTACGTTCATGTCGTTAGTTTACATTTCCAGCAAAGGCCATGACGCCGACGCACAGATATGGTCACTGAAATGTTGGCAGTTGAAACGTTGGTTTCAGAATGTCGGGTAATCGTAAACATTTACAAAGCAGACATCAGCATTAGCGACAAGCCCTGTGAAAATATAAGATGTGACAAGACTGGGAATCGAACTCAGTAAAGTCTGTTTACTAGCCGAGCACTCAAACAACTGTGCTACCGGCGCTGGCCCCTGGCTCTGTAGAAGCTGTTTAACCTTTTTCAATGGAGACCTATAGTTACTTTCCCTACTCGTTACGTTTGTGGCCCTTAGATCTCCACTGAAAACGGTTGAACAGTTCTAAGCTCAGCTGGAAGTGGTTGCCATGGGACCACCGTGGCAGTAGTGCAGTTGGCAGAGAACCAGGCTATTAAACGGAGTTTATCTTCTTTAATTACTACTTTTCGCACAAGGCAAGTAATTAATGGTGATGTCTGCTTCGATATCCTTTTTCTTGTGATTTATTGCAAACAAATTGTTTTTCCCCTTTACTCTCTTCCTTTCATCATTTCTTATTCGAATATGAATTACTGGTTCCATACATTGTTGTTTTTCGCTGATTTACCACGCAGGGAAGCTATACGACGAAAACACGGCATAATGAAAAAAAAAAAAACAGGAAATATTATGACAGGAAATATTTTGGTAGATAGTTTGCCGAGTAAATATTCTTTGATCGACGGGGCTTGCGTTATTCTCTAACGCATACAGGGTGTTCCAAAAGTCCCAGATAGACTGAATAACTTTTGAACGGATGAGAATTGAAACTTGCATCTTTGGGGACATCGGTTGGGTTGAGGGTTCTATCTTTTGGCATACGAGACATCGCAGTACCCCCCCCCCCTCATGGAAGCCCCAGGGGGCGCAACTCAGTAATTTCAAATGGGAAGGGGGGTCGAGTAGCACGTCATATTAAAGCCCTTAACGAGCTGAGAAAACTGGCGCAAAGAAAACGTCGCTACGTTGCTCCAATCAAAAATGGCGCACCATCAAAGTTCGAAATAGCACTTTGCATTGGAAGCATTTACGCCACTAGAAAATGATTCAGAGATGTTCACAACATTATGTTTCAGATGGATAAACTAATAAATTTCAAATAGGAAACGGGGTGGGGGGTCGAATGGCACGTCATATTAAAGCTCTTAACGAGCTGCGAAAAATGGTGCAAAGAAAACGTCGCTACATTGCTCCAATAAAAAACGGCGCCCCTTTAAGTACGACCGTGACACAAATTCCTCCAAGTTGTTCTAGGGGGATATGGTACATGTACAATACAACAAGGTTGAAGCCTCTTACTGTGGGACACTAGGTACGATATAATGTGTGAGAAAATGGATTTACGAAAGTATTAGGGTCTGCGAAAATATCAAGCTTTATTGTGGCAGTGATCTGTCATTTCAGGAAATCAATGGCCTACTTTTGAAAACTACCTTCAAGTTTCATCATGTTGCTTCCCTGAAGTACACATTTTTCTGTTGAGATGCATTTTATCGATGTGGCCACAAAGTCACTTATCACTTTATCCACCCGTTTCAAACTGTGCATTGTCACCATTTTGGAAGGAAGCAACGTAGCGACGATTTCTTTTCGCCGTTTTATTTGCTTGTTAAGATCTTTACTAAGAGGTGCAGCTCGATTCGGCCCTCCCATTTGAAAGTGTTGAGTGTAGCCCCAACCAAGATTTTATTTGGCCTGCCCCCTTTCCGTCCCCGCCCCCCTCCCCCCCCAAAAAAAAAATGTAGGACCTTAATATTGCCACATTTCTTTTACGTGTGTCTTTCAGTTTATCCATCTGGAACATTCTGTCATGTTATGAACATCTCTAAATCGTTTCCTAGTGGCGTAAATGCTTCCAATGCAAAGTGCTATTTCGAACTTTGATGGGGTGCCATTTTTGATTGGAGCAACGTAGCGACGTTTTCTTTGCGCCATTTTTCACAGCTCGTTAAGGGCTTTAATATGACGTGCTACTCGACCCCCCTTCCCATTTGAAATTACTGAGTTGCGCCCCCTGGGGCCCCCATGAGGGGGGTACTGCCATGTCTCTTATGACAAAAGATAGAACCCTCAACCCAATCGATGTCCCCAAAGATGCAAGTTTCATTTCTCATCCGTTCAAAAGTTATTCCCCCCCTGTATAACCCTGTATAACCCCCTGTATAACACCCTGTATAATGGGTTGCATTAGAATTGTTAGAAGGGTCGGGTATGTTAAAAAATAAAACATATTTTATGTGTTTTCTACGTATTTTTTGTAGGAACCGTTAAAAAAAATGATTCCTCCAGAATTGGACTCCTTCTTCCTTTGTATACACTGCACACTTTCATGCATTGTACCAAATGTGAACAATTTTTTTCTTTAAATTCTCACTGTAGGTCGTATGAAAAGAAAATGGCCTTAGGCAGCATTAAACACACATACATACTGGCGTTATGGACAAGCAGTACGAATCCTGCCTTTGCTTTCAAAGGTCGTAGGTTCAATTCCCAGCTCAGGCAGCCCGACATTTAAGTCCGAAAGGCAACAGAAATAGGTTTGCATCCGTATTTATTTACTACAGAGTTTAGTGGTAAACGCATGTTTGCTTCGAATGGCTGGCCAGACCGCCTTCAAAACAAACGGAGACAGTAACAAACCTAATCTTTTGTTCGAATCGCATAAAAGTTGGCGCCCAACAAGTGAAGAGATTTCGTGTTGTGATAAGCAATTGACTGCTATTTTCTGGGAGGCACAAAATCTGTGCCCATCCCTCGTAGACCTACTGCACTGTTTTCGTCCGTCTTCGTCCTTGAATGGGGGAATGGCAGATGCGGCACGCACGAGCCTAAAAGGGCAGGTGCACGTGAATCGGCAGATGACACAACGGCAGCAAACGAGACGGGCCCGGCAGACAGGCTGACAGGTGGACAAGACTGACTACATAAATGGCTATTTTCGTCCAAACTTTAGGTGTAAGATCCAAGGTTAAGGTGATATAACAATGCGTAATTGGGGTGTGCGAGTCGAATTAAATTACTCTGTCGCCCGTAACCTCCATGCAATATTTATAAGAAATCGTAAAATTTTATAATATAGGATGGATGGCTAAAGGGAGAGTTCAGCAATTAAAAAAAAAAAAAATTAAAAAAAGAACGGCGTCAAACCTAGTGCCACTCCATCCTAGCATAAAGTTAGACAAGTGCTTAGTTCGAATAACAATTGGGCGACGTCAGGTGATATGTTTGGGTGTCAGTAAAAAGCCTTTTTACCTTTTCAACTCCTAGATGCAGCGCCGTAGCATCTTCGAGCAATATGAAGAAAATAGCGGTAAGTTGAAAATGGAACAACACTATTTGCAGCAGCGCCGCGATTTTCATAATTAAAACGAGATGAATGTGACCCACACCAGCCTATTGGTTGACGGAGAATTTGGAACGTGGATGCTCTGTTTAGAATATGGACCACGCTATCGAATGGTGAACAGCCGCCTTTAACGTCATAACTTGCAAAATCTCCCGTGCAGGAGACACAAATGTACATATGCAATATATACATCCTTATTTAATTGATTTATTTTATGCACCGAATTTTTTAAAATTATTTTCATTTACGTCAGGTACTTGAAAGTGTAGCTTTCGCATTATTGTGTGTAGTATATTAATAGCGTAATCCGTGACTTATGTGGACGTTTATACATGAAATGTTCTCACAAATACTCATGTTTTTTAATAAGAAATTTGAAATGGTAGAGTCCCCCAGTGTCACCAGAACCGACGTCCTCAAACTTTTTTGTATTTATGCTTCGGACTGAAAGTAATAATTTTGCACACTTTTCCTCGTATTGAAAACAAATACTAACGGTGGGGATATCCAGTTGAGGGTTAACGTTAACCTTTTGGCTAAACTCAGTAATAAGGAAAAATGGTGATATCCATCACGAAATAAGTTGAGGGCTAAGCAATATTTAGCCTGAAGGTCGAGGACTAACTTAGCACTGAGCAGTTAGCCCCGAGCTGCAAAGAGCGGTGATATCCATCTAGTATTAGCGTTATTCCCGAGTTTTAACAACACATTAACAGGCTAATTTAGCCTAAAAGTCGAGGTCTAAGGAGTAAAGAGCTAACAAAACCCCAACTTAGTCGACATGGATATCGCCAACTTTTTTCTCCAGTCCACTAACTCCCAGGTCGAGGGTTAGTTCGATCCAGGGTTAAGCTAGTCCGGGGGCTAGTTGAGACCTCAACTGGATATCCCCACCGTTAGCTACTTCAATGCAATGTGCAGGTATAAAGAATTCATATCTAATATAAAAGACGAGACCAGCAGCTTCACTCCCAGACGGCCTTATGGCAAGCGATGGAGTATGAAACGAAAGTTGCAAGATGGATACTCGTAAGTCCTGTATTATAACCTCCTGGATGAATAAACTGAAAAAAAAAATTACAAGAACATGGTACATTAAGAAACAAGGAGACCAACTTACAATAATAGAAACCAACTCTCCTTTGCTGTAAACTTTTTCGATTACGTCGGGCCTCGAGCGTATTATAATGGCTTACATGCATCTCCATCGCTCGTTTACGGGTTCTTTTTAATAATACGAAGCTTCCTTTGTAACTTACGCTTGAGAAAGCTCCGGTGTGAAAGTCGAAAAAGTCGATTTGCTTTCATGTTTGCACATTTTTGGCATTTGAAATTTCATTGTAAAATATATCCTGAGGTGCCACTAGGGCGGCTTTGCATCTTTTACTTCAGTAGCGTGCACAGACCACCGAGAGGGCAGGGGCAACTTTTGCAAAAAGGGCGCGCTAAGGGTTTTTTTTATTGGAATTTTTTTTTTGCTCGTCAGTTTATTTTTTTTACTATTTTTTTAAGTTTGTTTCTCTTTTTTACCCTTTCTGCCTCTTTCCTGGCCTTTTTTTTTTGCCCTTTTTAGGCGTCTTGGCTCTTTCTTTGGCAGCAGCACCATCGTTTGTCGGTTCAGAAAACCAAAATGTGGCATATTTTTTTTTTACAGAAAGGACAAATAGGGCAGAGGCAATGCCCCCTTGCCCCCCCCCCCCCTCCTGTGCACGCCACTCTTTCACTTTATTACATATTAAGTTAGGATCCCTAGTGGCACCTAAACATACTATCTGAGACAACCATATTTTAAATTTATGTTTGGAATATGGACTATTCAAAGTAATATTAATCGTTTTCGCAGTAAATGTTGTTTCTACTTTACTATCCCCTATTGACACGTGCAGAACATCGATATAATCTGATGTCACCTAATTTTTTTTTAAATATTAAGGAGAACAAATGATTATTTTCCGTATTTCATTTTTTTAAAAATTTCAGTTCGGGTTTCGATTTTTACGCCCAAAAAACCTCGGTTTCGGTTTCGGTATCGGTTTTTGCCACCATCCACCCCAACCAGATTTTCCTAATTTTTTTTCTTGCAACGGTTGTATTACTGTAGCTTCAACTTACTCCTGCTTTCACTTTCAGCAGCGTCATAGACCGTGGGTGTATCTGTGGCACCATTTTCCTCTACTATTTTCGTTTTAATAGCTAGGAGCTTTGCTGTCATTTATACGTAGAAAATGATAATTATTAAAAAAATGTAAAACAACAAATAATTTTTTTGATTTCGAACACCGTACGAAAAACCGACACAAAATCCGAATCGGTTTCGGTGTCGGTTTTCAGTAAAAACCGAAAATTCGGTTTCGGTTTCGGTTACCGACCCATCCCTACCAAATTCAGTAGATAATTCATGTTTTTTACAGGAAATGACCACCAACATTCTTTTGTTAGCACTACGGAAACAAAGTGATCTACCTCACTATTACACGTAATTTATCCAAATTGAACTTTATTTTATACGCAAATAATTTTTTTTTTAATATATACCTTTATTCCCTAAATAAAGCCTGAAGATATTTCTCAATCCAGTGCAAATAATTACGCACGATTAATCTGCGACCCTAACAACAACTTTACTTTTGCATGTTAATTTTTCTAAAAAAAAAAATATATAAAAAAAAAAGATTTTATCGACACGCCTTAGTGTATAGATCTGGGAAGGCTGTATCGAGTCTAGGAAACGAGTGAGTTTTTGTTTCAGTTTTATTGATTACAAATAAAAGGGGCGAGTGAACTTCTTGATTCCGTCATACGCTACAGTAATAAGTTGATGTTTTTTTTTTTTTATCATATATTTCATAGCACTTCATGTACTTCTGATTAAATTTAGTCGGTGCATTTATTAACCACAAATGTCTTAACAAAGGCAGGCCCACTTTAAAAAAAAAATCAAACTATATCTCTTCGGAGACGACACATTTTTGCAAGCTCAGTTCAGACACGAAGCATTTCAGCTTACAGTAAAAAAAAAAAAAAAAATTAAAAACCCACATTCTAACGGGGAAAATCAAAAGGCGCACCCGTCTTTAAACCCTTTAATTTTTAAGAAACTTCAGGTGGGTAGGTGGGGGTGGCCAAAACCATAACGCACATACTATATTCAACATATTTAAAACAAATTTTATCCGCTTCTTCGATCGATGAAAATTTCCTGCAAACCACGAATTGAGCACAAGCCTCCTTCTTATCGCGCAAACTTCCCAGCTTTTATGGTTCCAAATGGTCTTTGAAACAACGCGCCTTAATATATGACACCATATCCCTAACACTGAGCAATTAAAGACACTCTTAAGGTCTTATCGAGCCATTTTTATGAGTTGTGAAGCGTATAAAAACACACACAAGCTCACGAAGGTGGTTCTTTATCCTCAATATGAGCACGAAAGGTTTAAGATGGCCGGAGCTATGCACTTTAGGCGAGGGTGGGGCCGTTCAATGGACTGGAGTAAATCATACCCTAATATACGACTTATGACTTAGTGACTGAGGAAATAAAATTAGTTAATCCTTCCTTACTTTTGCTTTCTCTTTTGCAGCCCCGTGCATAATTTGAATTTTTAGAGTACAAAAAATAGAAACGAAGTGCAAACAGATCGCGTAGTTAGTTAAAGTAATGGACGTGTTTAAATATAGCTACGTGTAGAGGCCGTCCATAAATTACATCACACTCGGGTGGGGAGGGGGTTAATTTATTGTGACATAGGAGTGGGGAGGGGGGTGTTTCGGAAATGTGTCGTAACAACTATGCAACTTAATGTGATACAAGTTTGCAAACTTGAGTATCGAAGGGTCAGTTAAGTTCATATTATGTAAAGGCCGAGTCGTTTAGCTTCGCTTGAACACTTTAAAACACTTTGGGGTTGTTTGTTTTTAAAGCGTTCAAGCGAAGCTAAAAAAAAACTCGGCTCTTTCATTTCAACTGGTTTAAAGGTTTCCTCTGTCTAACCAAGGAAACTTGCTTCACTTTCGTAAATTAAGCTAAACTAAAGTGTGCACGGCCTATCTTGCGTCCGCTGCAGAACGAACACAGATAATCGATTGTACGTTTTTGGTAGCAGAGTGCCTTGTTGATATCCAAAATGGTTACAAAAACAATGGCGGCCGTCGATTAAAGCCGCTTCCGCCAGGAAGACGTAGCCGCTCGTAAAATACTTCCAGAACTCAAGATACGCCGCGCGCACAATATATAACTGTCATTGTATGGGTCGATATAGTTGAATAAAGCGGATGCCTCTGACACGCACCAAACCCCACAAACACACACACAATTCACAATTGAATAATTTTAGGCCATAACCTTACATGTCTTGTTCACAACTTAAAAACACACAACACACACACAAAAAGTACGAGGACAGACGTAGGACACCAATCACTAGTCCGCCATATTGAATGTGACCTAGTATGGCGGACGAGTGATTGTTGTCCTGCATCAGTGCTCATGTTTTTTTTGTTTTTTTTTTGCGTGTGTTTTTATGTTATGAACAAGACGTGTAAGGTTATGGCCGAAAATTACTAAATTGTGGATTTTATGTACTTGTGGGTTTGGTGCGCGTCAGAGGCATCCGTTTTATTAAGTTAAACTAACCTAACAACTCAACGACTGATGTGCATCAAAACCGACTGCGTTCACCGAAAGTGACGTCAGAAGAAACTTTTATCAGTTGAAATGAGCGGGTCGAGTCCTTTAACTTCGCTGGAACGCTTTGAAAACAAACAATCCCAAATTGTTTTAAAGTGTTCAAGAGAAGCTAAACGAATCGGCCCTTTCATCAGAACTTAAGTAACTCCCTCAACACTTTTAGAACGTATACTCGCTGGGTGCATAGGTGAGCAAAATGGTGGTCATGAACGTATGCTCACTGTCATATACTGATCATCACATTTGCTTTGTCAAGGTCGTTGCTAAGCTGTTGTAAATTAAATATCGGTCGATAAGAATGTTCAGTTCGTATAGTCGATTGACTTGTTACCTTCTTTTAGCTTAGTGGGGACATTCTGTGTGCAGTGTGTGACGACAGTCTCCACCGTTTGTGAATTACGTTTTCGTACCTAGTGAAGAACAACTGCAAGTCCGCCATCTTTACTTCGTGGACTCAGCGGAAAAACCGCCTCCTGGAGTCGTGGAGTCCGATGCGTCATCAGTGACGTCACGTTAAGGTATCGCAAAATTCACCATGCGTTCAGGAGCTTTAGTATGCTGTGGTGACTATTGAGATTTCCGGCGAGTTTACGAAATTATTTTTAAATTTATTTAGGCATTTTATTAACCTCATCAGAACTGAACGATTTTTTTTTTAAAGGATAGTTTGACAGTCGTGGGATTCGAACCGGCATTCACTTGGTCTGAAGACGAGGATGCTGACCACAGGGCTGTGCTTGCTCGCTTTACTCGGGATCGGGGACACCTCGTAAAGCTGGCGGTGCGCCTACGAACCTACTTTTTAATCATCTTGTAGATGTCCCTTACAAGGGACAGGTAAGGAACCGGTGGAATGGAGCAGGTTATGATCCTGGGCCAAGAAAAACAATGTATGAAACGTTGATTTTGAACCAAGTATAGCATAATACAAATTCCATGAAAGACCTTGTACTCGACACACTCGAAAAAAGTTAAATAAATAAAAAAAATATAGTCAATAGCGATTTAACGTACTTTTAATTGTCCCCACTACCCCCTGAAGCTCCGGCCCTGGGGAGCACTCATCCTCCCCCCCCCCCCCCCACACATACACAACCCCTTTTCCCCCTCCCCCCACGGTTTCTCACACCGCCAGGCAGAGGAGGACGAGTTCCGTGTGGAGAACAACGATTTTCATAGCGCTACGGTGAAGTACGGAAAGTACGGAAGGCTATATGCAAAAGTGATAGACAAGTTCCAGTCGGTTTTCCAGCTCTCTGTCTCTTCCATGCGATAAAATCCGCATAATCCATGCTCGTCGTTATCGCGCGTGTGGCATGCAGCCTCCAAATAATTATTCTACTCTTCGTTGTCGAGCCTGGCTAGCTGCCGGGTCCACAAGCCCGACTTTCTAAAAGATCAAAACAATTTCTTGTGGCGATGACTGTACAGCCGTCAGGCCACCGGGCAAAAACCTTCACGTGTGGCCATTTTGCACTTTTTTCGCGACATACATATGCAAATTTCGACGATTCATCTCCCAGAATGGACTTGATTAGAAGTGTGAGTTACACTCCTCATGGTCATTTGCATACGGATTGGGCTAATACATAATATTAATGGACAAATTCCGAGTAGACCTTTAGCTTCATTAATACACGATATGCTAATAGACTGGCGAAACGTATGGAGGTCCAGCGGTAATTTGGGTATAGTCCTGCTGCTTTAGTGCTAAAAGTGGGGCTAACCCTATGCCGTGGTTCGATTTAAATAAATTAAACCAAACCTAATCTTTGGAAAGATGATCTAAGGAACTCATCTGGAGGAAATGCATAACGTCAAGCGCTTTCTTACCGCAACGGCTTGGTACGATAAGGGCTCGTTTACGCAACGAGACCTTCTCGCTCGCCGAAAGCTATTTGCTAGGCAACCGTTATTTATTTACGATTGATTTCCCGTTTCTATTAAATGATTGCGGTAATAGACAACAAATTAAATGTATTATAAATGACAACACGGACAAAGAACAAAGTGAAACAGTCATTTTAAACATTGTTAGAACATTGTTGCCATTTCACGTTATTTCCAAAATTTACTATTCTCACTGAAAAAACAGCTTCTAGCAGTGATCAAACGACGGTAGAATAAATAGCTACTCCAGCGAGAATTCAAAATCCAACATGACGTGGCGTCCATTTCGGAGTTATCGATTCGAAGACAAACCTTCGAATGCCGGTATTCAGGTCCTGTCCGTCGTCGTGTACTGCAGTAAAAATTGTTTCCTTGTTGTCGTAAATCGACGCTGTCATGTTGCAAGCATCGTACGTCGTGTCGCGAGGCACGAGGAGAAAATTTGCGGCCGCGTTGTTGCCATGGTTACTATACGTATAGACAACTTGAAAGCCGCATTCTCCGGTAAAGGCGAGAAGCAGCCAGCAGCTTTAGTATTGACCAAGTAAAAGCTAGTAAACGAGAAAATTGTCCTTGCGTAAACCTGCCCTAACGTTGAATTTTTATTTTGCCTTTCGTGCTCGCAATGTATGACTTTAATTCAGACGATAATCTCTGCAAGTTGTTACTGCTTCGTTGCAGGGGGCTAGACGGGTTGCAGAAGCGTTTGATGTGTCAAAAGATAGATCCTGATTCAAATTTTAGTAGAATTAGAAATTAGAAAAATTAGAAATATTGAACAATATTGAAGGTTCGCACTGAAACCCACTGCTATAGGATCTCAAGCTTTATTGATTGCTTCGACAGAAGCGATCTACATCATGAAAGACGTATGATATGTTCGCGTGTGCGTGAGTGTCCCCTTACTCCTCTGGAACCAAGGCACCTGCAAAGATGGGAGTAGGACCAAATGAAATGTAATTAAATTGCGTTTCGGTTAGGCCTATTTTCATCACCTTAACTTGATATTTTGACCCTCAAATACACGAAAGAACCAGAAAAACAACATCAAAGTTTTTTTTTTTTACCCTCATGATGTTAGTTCATGACATCATAGTTTGTTCATGCAAACCTCCTCGAGCGAAGCGAGACGACGCCAACGGGGTCAGCGAAGCGAGCGATGTGGCTAGTTTAATTTAAATTTTATAGTGTATTTGGTTCCCACCTTATAGGTGGTACCTTTTGATTGTAATACAGAATCGACACTATATACCCTTATATAGATGGCGCCTTGACTGCCACCATTGCTGTTTGTTAATTGATAAGTTGTTGCACACCCGCCAGGGAGTGCTCGTTTAACGAAGCGTGTAATATATGCGCTGCCTCTATGATTACTTAACGTTTGTCCCGAGAGGCGTGTCTCTTATTCAGGCTGGCTTAGGCAGCTAAAATACATTTTAGTCTATTCTGCAAATTTCATTTAAATTACAACTTCAAATTTCAAATTTCAATTTCAAATTTCAGATGAAAACCTGATCTGACCTGAACTGGACTGTTCCTTCCTTACCACCTAATTTCACGATCTCAGTCCTCCTTTAACAATCGAACACGACGGGATTGCAACAATGGTTTAAGACTGAGATGCAAATGGAGGAGTGATAACGGATATCACGCTTTCTCTGGATCGAATTTGAATTTGAATTTTATTACAGAGCCTCGCCGCCCGTAGCCATGCGCTCTCAACCAAAATACAAACTCCAAGATACAGTACGCCTGCTCCAACAATATTTCCGTTAGGTTAGTTACTCGATTCTGAAGTGTCCCATCACCGTCCATACCGCGGAAACTCAACAACGAATAACTGCTTCAGACAACACACAGTAAAAATTTTTCGTGTCCAGAGCATTGTTGGTTGATTCCGGAGACCCATCACCGTTCAAGCAACGAAAACTCAACGATTTGAATTTAGGAATTTGAACTTATTAAAACGAGCCTTGACCTTTCGGCTAAAAAAAAGGAGTGATATCATATCAAATCCAAAACTGGTAAAAGGGGTCTCCAAGTTCTGAATGGTTCGGCCCTTCAAAGGAGTGATATCAACACACCAAAACATTCGCCAAGTTAATCGCACCGCTTAACAGTTCGAAGGTTAAATGAAAACTCTAGACATTGTTATATTTTACTCCTCGGAAAATGGCTGATTACCTATACATAACGTCGATATTCTACATCTAATGCATTGGTTTTTTTTTTAAACAGTAATTCAGCAATGCTCCAAGCCATGCTCGTTCTTAGCATAAAAACATAAAAATGTGCGCAGTGGATTTTCGTCTTCATTTCCAGCTTCAGACAGCCTCACAGGCCTTTGCAATTGACCGTGGAGTCTGATGGTGATACAATGTCCAACAATGTTTTAACAATGACTTTTAGTGATGCAACACTTTCTGCATTATTCGTCACGCTGTTCCAGCATCGTCATGGCCACTTATTGTTGTACATTAGCATGAGATAAAGTATAGAACGAAATGACTAATACCACGTTAAAAGATGTCGTCTTATTCAAATACAAGTTAGGTGAGGTTTATTACGGAGGCGTAACACAAAATGGTCATCTTCCCCAGAAAACAAACGATTTATCAGATGCAAGTGTGAGAAAACACAGCATTGTGAAATAATACAGGCAATGTGGTTGTTATGGTGTGAGTCATCGTTATTGGAATTATTGGGTACGATCTCGTTGCCTGCCATAGGCGGGTAGAAGGAATTATCTTCTCCTACCTGCAGTCCTAGCTTTTGATGGGGTGCTTGGCTGTGTAATTTGCTGTCATAATGGTAGTTAAGTTTTTATGGTTGTATCATGGTATTGTTGCTGTTTTGTTGCGAGACAGAAGACCAGTGGTGGTTAGGGATGGGTCAGTTTCGTTTTTTTTTGATTTCGGTTCCGGTTTCGGTTTTCACGCCCAAAAAACCTCGGTTTCGGTATCGGTTTTTGCTACCATCCACCCCAACCAGATTTTCCTAATTTTTTTTCTTGCAACAGTTGTATTACTAGCTTCAACTTAACTCCTGCTTTCACTTTCAGCAGCGTTATAGACCTTGGGTATAGCTGTGGCACCATTTTCCTCTACTATTTTCGGTTTAATAGCTAGGAGCTTTGCTGTCATTTATGCGTAGAAAATGATAACTATTAAAAAAATATAAAACAAATCATTTTTTTTTGATTTTCGAACATCGTACGAAAAACCGACACAAAATCCGAATCGGTTTCGGTGTCGGTTTCCAGTAAAAACCGAAATTCGGTTTCGGTTACCGACCCATCCCTACTGGTGGTTACTGTGAGGTTTGATGCATTCCCAGCCGAATCCATAGCGCCAGAAGGCGAGAGGGACAATTTTGCTAGCTAATTCCAATCGATTTTTTTACACGCCACAGTCGACATGAGCAGGAAAGCCCTTCTCTTCCCGAAAAATGCTAGGAGTGGCTAAAATTAAAGACGGGTTGCCACCAAACGAAAGTATGGGGCATCTATAGCGCCATCGAGCGCTGCCTGGTTCGCTCTAGCACTTGATGGCAGCAAGCAAAGGAATAAACAAAGAAATAGCTTTTAACACAACACGGGTGCACGGGTAGCTGCGAACACTGGAGCGTCAGATTCGATAGGCTATGGGTCCCAGATGTACATCTCTGGCTTCTTATAGCCCCAGGATCGATCCTGGTGAAGGGAAGTGTGTATGTACGGGTTTTTCTCCGGTTGTTTCCCGCCCATTGCACGAGGGTTTCCTCTGGGTACTCCGGTTTCCTCCCTCTTGCGGCAAAAAACAACTGCCATGGCCCTTACAAGCTGTAAGCTTTTTGGTCAACAACGTCTTATTATTATTATTATTATTTAACAAAAAAGTCACCTGATTTCCGAGTTATTGAGTAAAAATTTGGTACGTCCTCGTGTACCTGTAAGCAAGCTACAAAGATTAACGATACTATTACCACTAGATGGCGCCACGGTAGAATATAAAGAAAATACCCTGGCGCCATCTAGTGACAGTAATATCGTTAACCTTTACAGATTGCTTGTAAAGCAGAAGTTTTCATTCAATAATTAAGGAGGCATATGGCTCGTTTGTTGTGTTTAAAGGTATTGCTTCGTGCATTCTTTGCTTGCTACGATGGCCAGATGCTGCTGACAACCCGGAACCCGGCTTTAAGCTCGAACCCATAACCTCCTGTACGTAAGATAAACATGGCAACCTTCAGGCCACCTTATTCCATCACTTGTGTTTACTGCACCATAATAAATAAAATAAAAAATTTAAAATCACTGTCAATGGGCGAATTCTATCAGTGCCAACAAGGCATCCATTTAATTGGGATGTTACAGGAATTACTTTTTCACGAATTACAATTTAACTGCTTAAATCTTTACTATTAATTTTGGATATTTTGAGGGGTGGTTCTAGTATGGGTCGCAGAATGAGGGGGGGGGGACGGATAATGTTCTATCATAAAATTTTCATATCAAAAGGATATATTTTCTGTCTTGGTGTTGAAAATGAACTTAACTACCACGTTCATTTAAAAATAATGAAATAAAAATTTAACATTCTACACTGCAGTTTTTTTACTCTTTCCTTTATTAAATTACGCCAGTAGGAGTTAGTGTAAAATATAAAATGGCAAAGGAAGTAAGCTTCACCATTAGCACCACACTGGATCCGCACCTGTTTGTAACCGATTTATTTGTTTCGATTTTGACCTTCCGCATAATTTAACAATTTTTTTTTTTTTTTTTTTAGAAAATTGTTCTTTTGGAATTAATCCTACTGAGGCCGTTAAAAAATTTAATTCTTAGGCCATTTGTTGACCCAAAACTCTGGTGATATAAAATTTTAACAGACGAGTGAGCGTATTATTGCTGGCGTCTAGAGCAAGTCGTAGCTAAATTCTACACAAACGATTATCTAGTGTAGCCAGTTTTGGATTTTAAAGTGCTCTATATTTGCATTTCTTCTTAAAATAGCGAAATTTGTATTAAAAAAATTGCGAAAAGAAGGAATTTTAAATCGTGAAATAAAAATCAAATTAAAACGCCAGGTCACAGGATGACTGTCGTGAATTTAAAATTTAAAATTTTAAATTTACGACAGTCATCCTGTGACATGGATTTTTAATTTTATTTTTATTTCACACTTTAAAAGTCCTTCTTTTGGCCATTTTAAAAATATAAATTTCGTTTTTTTTCTTCCATGAATTTTGCTTCCACGGCCTTATCCTAATTTTTTGGTAGCTTCTCGACAATAATTTTAAGCATGTTAACAAGAGTACTGGGCAAAATCGAATATTCACCTGAGGGTGCAGCCCGTGTCAGACCAACGGGAGACAAACCATATATTTCAAAATCTGATCTCATATCCAGTGGGAGTTTCATACATTTTACACCTGGCGGTCATGAATTACTGTTTGACACGTTGCCATAAACACATTAAGGTGCTGTACACATCATGGACGTTGTAAAACCGGACATTTTTATGTCTGACCTATTTTAACCTTACATGCGCTATTAAGTTAAATGTGATCGCTTGGACTCCGTTGTACATCAATGTCACAAAATGTATCCTTGCTCTCACTTAGATTTTGCCTTACGGGCGTGACGCGTGGTTTGGGCAGATCAAATGAAGTCCTGCCTGAAGAAAATGCGACGTTGCTTAAAGGGGCTTACCTTCCAGACTCTTTGAGATTCCCTTCAATATGCCTCAAGATTTGACATTAAGTACGGTTACAAGAGTTTATTTATTTGCCGTTAGTCAATGGCGTCTAGCATATTTTCTATTAGATATTGGGACTATATTGCGAGCATCCCACGCATATTTACGGTTTGGCGCACTTAGATGTGGGATCTACTTTCGTACGTTAACCATGATGTATCACCGTTTCCATTTTATGACGACGTATTCATGCTATCACGTGGCCCCTCGTTTCGACTGCTTTTGATGTTTTCGTGGTGTATATCCATTTCGCCGATTCCCGTTTCGCCGGAAATTAAGTTACGATTAAAACGTGATAAAAGGGCAATTCCCGTTCTGCCGAATCCCGTTTCACCGAATCAAAATATTCTTTAAAAAATTGGCGTTTTAGAAGTTAAAGATGCATTCCTAGTTGGAAGAAATTTGTGACTATAGTTGCGGAAGCGCGAGCGAGGCATGCAATTAAAAAACAAAAAATTATTCAGCGAAACGGAATTCGGCGACACGGGAAGTCCTGTTTCGCCGAAAATAAGACACTGATTAAAATTCGGCGAAAACGGTAATCGGCGAAAAAATCATACTACAGAAAGCTTTAGGGAATAAGAAAAAAAAACTACGTTGCAGCGTGCCAACTCAGCATTGCCTAACCATTCTCAATTGTACTATCGATAATAAACTGTAGGATACTCTGCAACTCAACAAGCGAAGTTTTGATTTCGGCTTGTCTATTGAGACTTGCACTCTCGTAACACTATTCCGAACACAAATTACTACAATACAATAAATGCACAATAAATCGCAAGATTAAGGGTAAACAGAGCAAACAGTCTGAATTAAAGACAGGCATTTTCAGAATACAAGATAAACTAATCTGTGAAAGAAAGAAAAGGTAACTTCCTCCAGACTGGGACTCGAACCCAGGAAGTCAGCGGGAAGTCCTGGATTCGACTCCCAGTAAGGAAAAAGGCTATATTAAGAGACAGACACACAGACAGACAAACAGACACCTAGGTCAAAGGTCAAGTTCGCGAGTTCACCAAAGCTCACCTCCCGGGCCACCCTACCCCACTGGACCTTCCCCCACCCCGGGCCGCCCCACCCCCCGGGACCCCACCCCCCCCCCCCCCGGGCCCCACCTCACAGTACTCCACTAGAACCACTGAAAATCGTCGATCTGGACGTACAAGAGTCTCAGCCTATTCACCAACTCATTTCGATCAGTGTTATCTTTGTTTTTTGACCCTGATTCATCCAACCATGATTCATCCGACCATGATTCTTCTGACTCTGATTCTTCTGACCCTGATTCTTCTGACTCTGATTCGTCTGACTCTGATTCATTTCATCCCGATTCGTTGTAATCTTCTTCTTCAAACTCTGTTTCATCAGATACGGCAAGGTCTTTCGGTAGACCCAAACCACTTTTCTCCTTCTTTATATCCTCCCAAATCGGTTTGATAATGCGTACGTACTTGTAACCACGGTTTGATTTCGGCTTTCCAGAGGTGGGAATCGTTGTTGCGGTATATGACATTACTATCTTTCATAACGGAGGCATATGAAGCCAAACATCAGGGTCATACGTATCGTACTGTAAGTCTTTTGGGGTTAACAAACTCCACAGCTGATTATGTCCTTGGTACCGATCTTTTTTTCCCAACACTACATCATTCTCGAATATTTTAACAGTTTTATTCCCAATCATGAGATCTCCAGAGTCCATGTTGTATCGTGATCCAACCACGTCATCCAACCACGTTTGGGCGTTTTGAAAAATTTGTGTAAATAATACTTTGGCATCACACCTAACGTTTGACTCTTCAGAAGAGCCTCCAAAGACCGAAGTGAGCCCCGTGGAGGAAGTGCGAGAGGAGTCGATGTTTCTGGTGTGTAGAACTAGCCTGGTGATGTAGATAGTCTTGAGCTATGCACTAGTCTCGTGGTGGGAATAGGGCCTACAGATGTTGGATGAAATATTTATTGGTTCCGAACCCCCGGGAGTACTGGTAACTTGCTGCCTTTCTTCCAGAGAACATGTAGCAGTTTGTTCATGCTCATCATTCTCCTCCTTGTATTTTCATTTTTGAAGTACGAGTTCATCATCATCTTTCACCTTCTTAATTTTCTCAATGGATCTAGCGATACTTTTTAACGGTACAATGATGGGTTTGTTTATACAATTCTTGCAGATATTCACCTTCTGATTGATTATCGTTTTTCACTGAGGCAAATTTTTTTGTCAGTTTTTTTTTTGTAAGGTCATCACTCATACATTAATCTGCATTTTTATCCTATGTTAGTAAACGGGGGTCCTCTTTTTTTCATACATTCAAGTGGAAGGGGACTCGTTTTCAGCATGTCGGAAGTGGGTTTCATCACATGGGAGGCGGGTTTCAGCACGTGGGAAGCGTACATAATTACATGGATACACCCCCATACAGATAGAGGAAAGTGCACAATTTTCCTTTTAAAGACACTCTTAGCAGTTAAAACTGGATTTTTTTACAGCAACCCAGTTATGTGAAAGTGCACAATTTTCTCTGTAAATACACTCTTTGCAGCAAGAATTGTGCCCCCTCCCCATCCAGATGGGTGAAATCTGGCACGTGGGAAGTGGACAGTGTATTTCCGCGCGTGGGACGCGGGGAGCGGGTTTCAGCTCGTGGGAAGCGGGGAGCGGGTTTCAGTGTACAATTTTTCCTCTAAAGATATTCTTCGCAGTAAAAAAGTGCTGAAAGTGCATAATATTCCCTCTAAACAGACTCTCTTAGTGAAAATTGTAAAGAAGCTGATCAGGGCTACGTGGGAGAGTTCACCATCTACAAGTTCGAGTCGGGGGCGGTGCACTTTACCCCTCATCCAGATCGGCAAAAAATTCGCTCACCCACCCTCATCCAGACGGCGATGTTTAAAGGCTTATCTCAACCAATCTGAACAGCGTAAAAAGGGAATTTCCCGATTTCACCCAATCAACACAAAGTGAGAAGGGGAATCCCCGAACCAATGTGATTTCCCACCCTCATCCAGATCGACGATTTTGAAAGTTTCGAGACGGCCCGGGGGTCAGGTCCCGTGGGGTGGGGTGGTCCGGGTGGTCCAGATCGACAAATTGTGATTTCCCACCCTCATCCATATCGACGATTTTCAGTGGTTCTAGGGGGGGATTGGGCCCGGGGGGGGTAAAGGGGGGTGAGATCCCGTGGGGTGTGGGGTGGGTCGGCCCGGGTGAGGTTTGGTGAACTCGCGACTTTGACTTTTAACCTTGGTGTCTGTCTGTCTGTGTATATGTCTGTCTCTTAATATAGCCTTTTCCCCACCTACCACCAAATGACAAGATACAGCATCTATATCCATTTGCCGATATCTAGTTCTGTCTAGCCTTTACTTTCCACAGGCAAAGAAACACACAAATAAACTTCTTTTTACACAACAAACAAGCCAAGTGTCTCCTTAATTATTGAGTGTAAAAGTTGGTGAGCCCACGTGCGCCTGGAAGCAAGCGGTAAAGTTAAACCTAACGACATCACAGGAGCTTTTTTTCTATATACCGACCTTTTTAAACACAGATTTTGAACCGCTAATGGACACCATCTAGTGACAGTGATATCGTTAACATTGACCGCTTGCTCCCATTTTTTTTTTTTATAAAACCTTTATCATACCAACCAGTATAACATTAATGATAAACAAAACACTAAAACTTCATATTTCGTGGCTGATTGCCATTAAATATCCGCCAGGAAATAGCAGTATAGAGTAGCGTCAAGTGACGTCATATATTGGCTACGAGACACCATTTGGAGGTAATAGCTACAAGGTGCATAGATTAATATGTAACGGAAAACGTGTAACGCACTTGTGGTCAAGACAGTGCTTTGAGAGCGGACTTCTTAGGCTTAAAAAAACGTTGTTTTCTCCAACGACAAAAATCGCGCGTTATAGGCTTAAGAAATCCAGTCTAATTGCATTGGCTTCAATAAGACGATCTTCCTTTTTCCCTCCAGTGCTCCTTGCAGCTATCCCAGTTACTGGCTCCACCATAGAGTTATACACAATAATACTGCGTCGTGTCAATGCCCTATCGTTCCCGAATCAGTGTTGAGTAAACAGTAAACAGTAAATCTGTAAACAGTGTAACAAATAAACCCGCGATTCGGAAACCAGCATGTTGTTTCAGCCAAGTAAAAACCAATAAAAGGGGGATTTATAAATTGTGTACGATAATGAAGGTATGAATGATTGTAGTATACTGCTTTTTAATGTTCCTTTTGAAAAGTGGCCGATATTTAATGCCAATCAGCCACGAAATATCAAGTTTTAGTGTTTTTTTTTTATCATGCATGTTTTACTGGTTTGCATGACGAATGTTTTATAAAAAGAAAAACCGAATGTGTACATTAGCGTTACTGAGGCTTTTTTTTTTTTACATCTTATCGGTGAATAGGCACCTTTAATGCAGAGCGTTTGCTTCGTTCTACTAAATCACAAGCTGTGCTGCACTTGTTGCAATTCTCGCAATTATCAGGTAAACCAAGCACGAAATGCAACAAAAGGGCACGTGCCGGCATGAATTCTAAGATTTCGTGCCTGACCTTACAACGGGTGTCACCTGGCGGAGTGTGCAAAACAAGACAGAGATAAACGTTTGCCGGCGTTTGCAATGCGTGGCCTTCCTTGTTTCCTGGCCAAGAGTAAAAAAAAAAAAAAGAAGGGGGGGGCGGGGGGTGGGGGGGATTCCTGCGGCGGAAGCGCCCGCGGGGGGGGGGGGGGGGGAGGAGGCTGCAATGAGCGGCAGCTTTATCTCTTGTTTCAAGACAATAGACCTGCCTCGAGCCACGTGCTACCCAAACTAATGCGCTTCTAATGGGTTTTTGGAGGCTTGAAACGCTTCTGTAGCACAGGGAGTGGACATTCTCGGCTACACGTATGCGTACAAAAAATGAAAATAAAATAAATAAAATATCTCTGCGGTTACAGGACCTAGCAGGCGTCGTTGGAATGTGACAAATTACTATCTGGAAAAAAAAAACCACGAAACTCTACAAACAACGAAACTTAAAGGCAAATGTGCAGCCATCAAGCGGAAAAATTCTTGACGCATCTCATTAGCTAGAGCAATGGGACTGCCAACAGTTGCGTACACAAGAGGGGAAAATTGGAAAATAAGCCAGCAGCGAAAATCATACACTAGAAATAACGTAGTTCAGTAAGCCACCTTTATGCACTTACGTTTCGTCGGAGTGGCATGACCTGGATTCGAACTGGCTGCCCAGTTCGCCCCACATCACTTGCATAGCGCCTTAATCGCTATGGCTTTATCCTATACGCTATTGCCAGTGGAGGATGTGGCCATAGCGGTTAAGGCACTACGCAAGTGATCTGGGTGAGAACTGGGTAGCCGGTTCGAATCCGGGTCATGCCACTCCGACGAGACGTAAGTGCATAAAGGTGGCTTACTGAACTACGTTATTTCTAGTGTATGATTTTCGCTGTTGGCTTATTTTCCAATTTTCCTTAATATTATTTCCAGCGATTGATGTCTATTTTTTTTACACAAGAGGGGGGCAGGAGGGGAGGGGGAGGGGCGCAATGCCACAGCCCTTTTCACAAAATGCCCTTTTTGTAAAAAAAAAATTGACCTTTTGTGCCGACATCGCTGATAAGGGAGCGTAAAAGGGTCTAAAACGGCTTAAAAATGCTCAAAAGGGGCAAAAAAAGGCTAAGAAAGGGGCAAAAAAAGGGTAAACATTAAAAAAAAGGTCCTCAGAAAAAAACTAACGGTGCCCTTTCACTAAAAGTGAGCTGTAGTGCAAAGAACAGTCAAGCATGCTCTTTGCCCTTTACGGTTCTCTTTTAATACTTAATCTTTTTTAGTGCTTTTCAACTTGTTTTTCTTATATTTAGTTTCACTAAAAGTTGCCCCCCCCCCCACGGATTTAAAAAATTTCACACCGAACTGGTTTCAGCAACCTTAAAAACAGAGACTGCTTGTGCGGGGCCGCCTTTCTACTGAATCTTAGATACCCACATTTAGGCATATTAAGGGCAGTTGATCATTGAAAATCAAGCAGCTCTCACACATATAAATCTCTATTTGACTGAACTGAATTTTTATTTGAATTTTAAAGCTAATAATGTAATAATAATAATAATACTAAAAGTTAGTTGCAAATTTGCAACACGCCTAGAATGGACCGTCAAATTCAATTTAAGCCGACTAATGACGTCACATCTTCACAACTCATAATGTCGCTGAAAGTCGTAAAAGAAAAGCGGGGCTTCCCTGAAATAACCAGAAATGTAAAAATTCGTTTCTTTTTCATCACCATAGTATTTACAAAGTTGCCAAAAAAGAAACGAATTTTTACATTTTTGGTTATTCAGGGACTATGCTGCTGAAAAAGACACGAATTTTCACATTTCTGGTTATTTCAGGGAAGTGTTTACTACGTTGCTGAAAAAGAAACGAATTTTTGCATTTATGGTTATTTCAAGGAAGCCCTCGTATTTACTATGTTGTTGAAAAAGAAACAAATTTTTGCATTTATTGTTATTTCAAGGAAGCCCTCGTATTTACTATGTTGCTGAAAAAGAAACGAATTTTTGCATTTATTGTTATTTCAAGGAAGTCCTCGTATTTACTATGTTGCTGAAAAAGAAACGAATTTTTACATTTCTGGTTATTTCAGGGAAGCTACGTATTTACTACGTTGCTGAAAAAGAAACGAATTTTTACATTTATGGTTATTTCAAGGAAGCCCTCGTATTTACTATGTTGCTGAAAAAGAAACGAATTTTTACAGTTCTGGTTATTTCAGGGAAGCCCCGTATTTACTATGCTGCTGAAAAAGAAACGATTTTTTACATTTATGGTTATTTCAGGGAAGCACCGTATTAACACGTTGCTGAAACAGAAACGAATTTTTACATTTTTGGTTATTTCAGGGAAGCCCCGTATTTACTATGCTGCTGAAAAAGAAACGAATTTTTACATTTATGGTTATTTCAAGGAAGCCCTCGTATTTACCACGTTGCTGAAAAAGAAACGAATTTTTACATTTCTGGTTATTTCAGGGAAGCCCCGTATTTACTATGCTGCTGAAAAAGAAACGA